>VZRH01001959.1:81400-92500 GCA_013397555.1 Urocynchramus pylzowi
GGCGGCAGAAGGGCTCCGCTCCCGGGGAGCGCCGCGCCCGGCTCCCCGCCGCTCCCGGGAAGGGCTCCCGCCGGGCGGAGCGGCGCGCTGGAGGACACCTGGCGGACACAGCTCCGAAGTGCCGCTCTGGCACAGCCCTCCGGCAGCTCGGGGCGGCTCGCCCCCGGCTCCGCACCCCGAGCTGCGCCGCTGTCCTGCTCCCGGCCCTCGGCAGCTCCCTGCTTCCTGGCCTCTGCTGGAGCCGCACCCGCTGAGCTGCGGCGGGGCAGGAGCCCCTTTTGGCTGCGGCAGGGGGGCTGCTGGCAGCCTGGAGCCAGGCTGCCTTGGCACTGCTGGCAGCCTTCTCCTGGAAGGTGCCCTTCATCGATCCCAGCAGCTGAGCTTGTGAGGGAACAGTGGAGGGCGAGAATTGCTGACCTGAGAGCCAAAATTCATCTGGACAGCTTTATAGACTGTCCAGTGTTGAACAAAACTTCAGTGTTGGCACACGCGGATGTGCAGAAGCTCTTCTGCCAAATTCTGATGGGTACAGGCTGAGAAATCATCTTTGCTTCTCCCCTGGCACAGCTGAACACGAACACTGTCTATAAGGTGGATATCAAAAAGTATCTGCTGTGTCACAGAGTGTTTCAAGTTGACTAGTTCAAGGAGTAATTTCTAGAGATTCTAAGAATTTCATTAAAGCAGTTTTAATTAAGGCCAAGATATTTTTAAAACTATGAAAAATCTCAAGTTATCATGCCGTAAAACTGGTAGGGTGTGCTTGTAGCTTGGTTGTGAACTTTTCTTGAGAGGGCAGATGGATGTAAATTAGGATATATAGGGAAAATGAGAAGAACATCTGCCTTTTTCAGCTCTCTGTGAGACATGTACATGCAAGACAAAAATAAAACTGAGCCACTGAGCTTGTTTCAGCATATGGTAGGTGTAAGAAAATTTCTGGAAGTCCCTCTTCTCTCTCTTCAGTCCAGATGCACAGATCAATGGAGCATTTAACTACCTCTGCTGTTGATGTTTTAATTTTTTTTTTCTTTGTAGTGTGCTGAAAACACATGTTAAAATGCAAACGAGTACAAACAGCCACCATGAACACCCAGCAATCTGTTTCCAGGTGATTCCTGGAATCCATGGCTGTTATTTGGCCCCTTTATTTTGACATTTAACAGGAAATTATGCTAGGTGTTCATTTTTTACTGGGATTTTTAATCTTGACCAGTACACGGGCAAGGATTTCTCTGTCTGCCTCCCACTTACACATTAAGGATCACACAATGTAAGAAAATGAAGCATGAGAAAATCAGGAGGCTTAGCTAATTTGTGAAGCGCTGTCTACATACAGTCCAGGGTTTTTACCACCCTTTGCTGAGAAGGACTGTTAAAAGAAACAGTCAGCTAACTGAAGTGAGCTATCCTGTTGGGTCTGACGAGTGCTAATCTGCTTTGGTAAGGACATCGATTCCTTGTGGGGTACAGACAGCAGTAAGCCCAGTTCTCAGTCTTCCTCAAATACTTCTGGTGTTCCTGTCTTGTTCTAAAATCCTGGCGAGCAAAAAGACAAGTGGCAAGATGTTAAAGAATACATTTTGCTATGAGAGTTTATAATACATTTGGTTTTAATACCAAATTAATGGGCTTTTTACCTTCTTTTTTCCTACTATCTGAGCAGCAAGATCAGTCTTGCAAAGGCTTGGGGTTTTTGGTTTACAAAATTGTTGGTTTTCTAACATTGTTTAGATACATTAAACTTAAGAGGATTGGTGAGAAACAGAGACAAAACCAATAACTCAGCAGTGTTTTGCAAAGGGTTACTCCAAGGCACGTTCTTCTGAATAATGATGAATTGCTTCCTGATTTGTGGTCAGTGACTTTTTTTGGTATAATTACTGTCAAGAAGGAAGCTGAACAACCAGAGTACATTTCTTAGACCTTTCCATATAGTGGAGCATTTTCTTCAAAATTCTTACACCTTTTTTGACCAAACCCGCTTAATATATGTTACCGGAACTGATGATTCCTTTTTGTACAAGAAAGTGACCTGTGAGTATATGTCCCAGAGCCATTTCATGTTCAGTTTTGTATGCCACTGTATGCTGGCAAGGGAACTGAAGGTTGTCTCTTTTTTTTTGTGTTCTCCTTTTAGCTATCAGGGCGGGTATAGACCAAAGAATGGAGGGGGGTGGAGGATGGTTTCATTTTGATCTGGAAGAGCAGTCATTCCAGTTCCTAACTTATTAGAAAAGCAAGCTCTGTAGCAGTGAAGTGATTGATAGATATTGCATATTTTTGTTTGCTGGAACTAGACTTTTAGGGGTTGCCTTTGATAGGAAAAATAACTTCTGAAGATATTTGACAGTCTCTGTACATTTTGCTTACTGTTTCTTCTTGTAAACGTATTTCCAAAAAGCACATTTTTAAGGTGGTATTCATCATTAGCTTCCATATGTCTTAGGAAAATGCTACTTCCTAACAAAACTGTTCATATTGTAACCAACACGATTGTTCATTTACTCATTTCTGTTTTGCTGACCCGTCACAAAAAATTTCTTGCATTGTTTGCTTTACCTTGTTACATTTGGGGGACAGGGGAGAAGAGGGAGACTTCTCATTTTCTACTGGCAATGGACTTATCCTGTGCTGCTCTTCTTGTAGGTCACTGGAGTGATAAGCAAAGAGTACATCCCAAAAGGAACACGCTTTGGACCTCTGGTGGGAGAGATCTATACCAGTGATACTGTTCCCAAGAATGCGAACAGAAAATACTTTTGGCGGGTAAGTAGGAAAAAACAGCACCACGTTGTTGCAGTGAGCAGATCACTAAATGAGTATGGCTGAGAAGCTGGGTCACTTCCTGCTGTGTGATGCAGGGGACAGCCTCTGTATGTGGCCAGGCACAAACAGGGCCAGTGGGTGAATTAAGCCAGTGAAAAAAGTCTGGCTGTCTTGGATGTAGGGACTGTGTGGGTGGAGAGAGCGGTGGAAATGCACAGCCCTTCCTGGCTCATTCTTCCAAATTGTATTGGTGCTGATTCTGTAAAGAAATAGTTCTGCTGCTTGCTGGAAGGGCAGGTTATTTTGCATTTCTTCACAACAGAAAGTCATTCTGATTTATGCAAGTATCACGTCCTTGATTTTTCCCACCCGAAGAAGCTGTTAAAGTACTGCATAAACTTTCACTCTGGAATTATGATACATTTTCTGACATTTTTTCCTGCTTCTTGTATAGAGCTGCTGTAACACAGTGGTGGTAGTCTTCAGCATGTATCATTCAATTCATAAATTTTTCTCCTCAGGATTGTTAAAAAGCAGCTCATGGATCTTAGCAAAGGGAAAAGAGACAAACACCAGAGGTGGTGCCTAATTTGTACTCCATAGTATAAGCTGGAAGAAAGCAGCAGCCAGTATGTTTTGGCGTGGACAGTCTGTGCTGTGGAATATACTTTCAGTTTATCAGTTGACATAATCCTCATTTTCCTTGCAGACACATTATTAATTGTTAGAGAACATTCCTTCAGCCCCATCTCATTCCATGGATTTGTTTTGCTGCCTTCTAGCCATGTAGGTTGTGTCTAAATCCGTGGATTTGGGACTGTGTCCAAGCCTCTACACTCAGGTGCCTGCCTGCCTTAGTAATATCCCAACCTCATATCCAGGTGAAACCCAGGGCATGCACCAGCATTCCCCACACCCCTTTCTTCCTACCTAATTGAATCATTTTGGTTTTCTCAGATCGTCTTGGTACGATGTAATGCAGCATTGCACGGACAGTTATTTGCATGAGTGTTTTTACAGAGCAGGCAACTGTTTTCACCTTACTAAGGCCAGAAAATGTTTCTTTTTGCTGAACTTTTTGGGAGCTTGTGTCCAGCCTAGGGAGAGACCGGGAGGCTGACACAGGGAAGAGGGGCTGATAACCATCTTGCAGGGCTTCATTCCTACATTGCAGTGAGAAAGATGACATCATTCTTATGATGTGATATTAAGCCTTAATGCAGAGAGATCCTCAGAAATAATATCCTAGGAGCCATCTAAGCATCATTAAATTCCCTGTTATAATCTCTTGATTCGTTCAAGGCAGACTGCTGCACTGAAAATTAATTCCTTCCTAGGGATCTGACACAGGCTTGCATATGCAAAGGAAATTGTGGGAGATAACTTCCCACATGTTATTAAAGGCATCCTGGGCTCGCTGGCAGGAGCGGGAACATCTGCCGGGCGCCCGGGGACGCTGCCCGCGCCGGGGGAGCGGGGCCGCCCGGGCCCGCGTCATTTCTGGGAACCGCGCCGTGACTCAGCACATCTGGGCGCGCCTTCCCCAGAATAGGTGGGAGCTGGGGGTGCCTCTGCCGGGGAGTCGGAGCTGGGGCCCTGACGTGGGAGCGGTGGAGGGCTGGTTTGGGAAGTGGTGGCAGGCGTCAAGCGCCAGAGCCCCGCGTTCCTGGAAGTTTGCGAGCCGGGGTGAGCGGAGAAACCCGAAGGCTCCTCTTGATGCAGCACAACTCGCCCGGCTCCCTTCCATTTTCTCATAACAAACACACCGCAAAATCTCTCGCAAGCTGCTTTGATGAGGCCACATGTATTTCCCCCTTCTCAGTTTACAGGAAGTTACTCTTAAAGAAAGTGATTCTGGTGTTTACGGCCCGCGTTAAAGGGCCAGGCCGCCTCCCCTCTCGGCCCGCCGGGCTCCGGGGAGCACCGCGGGCTCCCGGCCGGCCGGGGGGCTGCGGGAGGCAGGGCTGAGGGCACACGGGCAGGAACACCCTGTGGAGTGTTTTCTCCCCGAGACAAGCGCTGTCTCCCCTTTGGAAAGGCATTTCCTGCTCAGCGAGGTTGCTGGTGCGAGCTGCTCCCACTTCAAGGTCTGGCTTTTGCCTGGTCATCTGTTTTCAGAAAACCAGGAACCCCATTTCATCCAGCATGGAGCTAGTTCCCCTTGAGAGTAGGCAGTGTGTTTGGATTTTTTTTGGAAAAAAAGCCTGTTTCCTGGATTTCTCTTGATTTTTTTTTTTTTTTTTAATAATTCTCTTATTCTTACCACTTCAAGAAACAGTAGCTTCTTTTCTGTCAGTGATGGGAACTTCTTTCCCCTGAAACCGCTGAGCAGTTTTCAGATTCATGTTTTCTTGCCCCTCTGTGGACAAGTCAGAACATGTCCCTTGGTAGGAAAAGTGACATCTCATGGGCTAAACCCCTCGTCAGGTCTTCCTTCAGTTATGGCAGGTGAATTTCATCTTTGCCTCGCCCAGCCTCCCTACAAAAGGGTTACAGTTCAACTATGAGCAAGTGTTGCTTTAGGACTCTGGGGGGTGGAGAATGTTTGCATAGTTTAAACCTTTGGGTGGAGGTGGTAGGAAACTGCAAGTACAGAGGCCATAGAAAGAGGCGAGAAGAACTCTGACATAGCACAGCCAGTCACTCTTATACACAGGTGACTCAAAGCATTAATGCAAGCATGCACTCAGACCTGCAGTCATCAGCATCACCTACTTGTTGATCAGAGCACCAGGAAAAGGACTCTAAGGTAGACTGTTCACACAGAGAAAATACTCTGCGTTTCAGATTTTGGGTCCTGTTTTCTGAAGCTAGCTAAGATTAAATGGAAAAGGTGACTGTGGACTTGTCTTTAAATACCTTCTTAACTCGGAAGATGTCATTGTAGAAAAGGCAGGAACACAGCTTGAACTCTTACTTTAGCAATATATGCTCATCTTAAAAAAAAAAAAAAGGGAGCTTATCATTTTCCCCTCTGGACTCTGTGCCTACATGTTGCGTATTGTGCCTATATATATATATGTATATATATTCATAAGCACTTCCTCTCTCTTCCAGATCTATTCAAGTGGTGAACTTCACCACTTCATTGATGGATTTAACGAGGACAAGAGCAACTGGATGCGTTATGTAAACCCTGGCTACTCTGTTCAGGAGCAGAACTTGGCTGCTTGTCAGAATGGAATGAACATCTACTTCTATACCATCAAGCCCATCCCTGCCAACCAAGAGCTGCTTGTGTGGTATTGCCGAGACTTTGCAGAGAGGCTGCACTATCCCCCCTCCAGAGAGCTGACAATGATGAACCTCAGTAAGTGGATTACAGTATAAACAAGGAATGCTAGTAATGTCTCTTCTGCCTATAGAATCTAATAATAAGTTGTATAATTACACAGCTGCATCATCTGTTGTGTCACAGGAGGTAGCTTGGAGTGGAAAAGGGGAATTAAAAAACCCAACACAAGAGAATGAGTTCCCTGTGCCTGTTCAAATGGAAAGAGATTATAAAATCTGAGTAGTTGTTTGTTTACAATCTGAGTCTTATCTGGTGAAATTCTGGACAGACAACCTGACCTCTGTCTTCCTGACCATAGCTGTTGGTTCACTCTCAGACTTTGCAATTCCAGATCTCACAGTGTGTTGAGCAAAAGTCTGCTTTGGCAGCATATACTAAAGGCTGTCCACTCATGCTCCCAAAGGGCTGCCCTCACTGTACCAGGAAGTGGCAACGTGCCACAACTCTGTCTAGGTGTCTGACAAAATACGTGTTTACTGCATAATGCACTTTGAGCCTTGCATCTACCTTTGCTTATCTTATGGGAGCAAACCTCCTGTGGTCTTCTCATCTGGTTACTTGTGTTTTAAGCTCAGTGTACTTTGTCCCCATTTCTTGACTTTTTATTGCAGCTTTCATTTTCTGTTCAAAAATAATAGCACTGGTAGCAGAGGGAAGAGGTGTTTCCAGGAGTTTGTGTTCCTCTGTGGTTTTTTGATTATTTCCAGCTTTGGTGCTTTAGTTCTTGCTTAATCACCGCCTGACACCTCACCCAGAGCCCCTTCTAGAGAAGAAAAGAGTCTTGCAGACTTCTCAGTGGACTCTTAGGCTACTTCCCCTGCTGCTGCTCTAAGATAGAGCAGAGTATTCTTTTGTCCTTCTGCCAGCGAGTACACTGAAATTTGAAGGAAAAACTGCAAGCAGGTTTTTTTGGTTTTTTTTCTTTGGTGTTTTTTTGGTTGTTTGGTGGTTTTTTTTTTTTTGGTTTTTTTTTTTTGTTTTTTTTTTTTTTTTTTTTTTTAAAAATAACTATTTACAGTTATTTGGCAACAAGGAATAGATTATAAAATATTAGTGTTACTTTGGGAATCATTAGAACTGTCATCCCATATTATAAAACTTAGATCATACATTCAGATTAATCAAAAGTACATCTATATTCTGTGGGTGTTACCCTTTCACTAGCTTTTTTTGTCTTTCCCTACAAACTAATAGAAGAAAATTTGTTGTCTCCTATTGACAGAGGGAAGAGAGGGAGGGAATGAATGTCTTATGCAGCTATATTTTCTATTCAAAAACTATATCACTGATTCTGTCATCTTTACACATAAGTCATTTCACTGTTCTCTGTGCAGTTTTATTTCCTGATATAATGAACTGTTGGTTTTTCAGTGGGGCCTGCAGGTGAGATGAGACAACATCATGTAGGGCTCTGCTGGATGAGGAGTTTGCTAAAATCTAGTCAGGCATATTTGGTCACTAGCTAGGAGGATACACAAACACAGGTTTGGTTTCCTGCATCTGCTGGCACCTTAGGCTTCCTTGCAGAAGTAGCAATTAATGTATTTGTAAAGTATTTCTTACTGTGTCCAATTACTCTTAATCAGGTCAAAACTAGGGGTGTCTGAACATGGCAGAATAACTGATTTTAGTAAAAGTAGTAGGCTCAGTATAAGGATTTAATGAAATGGGAACCTGAGCCACAATTTTGTAGTTCAGCCTCAATATTTGCAGTATTTCCAGATGCTGAGTTTGAAATAGACATTTTTTTTATTTTTTAAGATAATTACATTTAAACCATTTAGAAATTTTATGTTAGCTCCTTCCACCTAAAGAAAATAGCAGTTCAGAAAATGAGAAAAACTGTTCACTTTTTTTTTTCTTCTCCCCTCATTCTTGTGAGCAACACATTCATGCCTAAAGCCTGCAGATGGGCCAAAAACCCTACAGGTACCATAAGGATTGAGGTTTTTTAAAGTTAGCCTTTTGAAAAGTGTGGAAGAAAAATCCGAAAGTCTCCCAAAGGTCTTTATTTGCCAAAGTCCCTGTAGCAATGGTGCAAGCAGGGGTGTATTTTCCAGCATTAGTACTGGAACCAGATGAGTTTACTGTGAATGCCAGCACTGTTTAGCTTTCTTCTGCTCCTTTCTCCCAGGCCACTAGTTAAATCTAAAATTAGAGAGCATCGTGCTGCCTCTCCAGCCTCTCTCTGTCACAAAGGCTGGCCAAGGTACCCTGGCACTGCATTCATCCATGAGCAAAGTGCGGGAGTTTGTCCCCAGTTCACTGGCACCCTGTACCTGCTACAGATGTGGGGCTTTGGTCCAGCAAGACCTCTGAACACAACCTTGCTTGAGGGGACCCCCTCCTCCCCCCACAACCTGCTAGGAAGTCAGGAAAGTCATCTCCAGCCAAATGGATTGCTAATAATTTGCTGTTTAAATTGGTATGGCTTCTCTCAGAAGAGCAGGGGTGCATCACCACCTCTCCCAGCCTGTGGCTGCTGGTTTTGGCACCCGCTGAGGAGGAGAGAGGGAAAGTTGGGGTCCAGGTCCCAAGAGGCAGGCTGAAGTCTGGCCTCCTCCCATGGGATACACGCTGGTGTGGGCGGGAGGCAGCCAGTGGCCATGGTGTGTCGCACCCGGATCTCTCCCTTCGCCGTGTCTTGGGTGTGCAGTGCACACTGGTGCCCGTGGGAGCCCTTGGAAGAGTCGTACCTTGGCTGGCTGCCCAGCACAGGAGAGGCTGCCTGGGACACACACCTACAGAGACCTTCCAGTCTTGCCAACTTAAAATATAGGCAGCTGCTTTAAGTGCCTCAAGGGTTTGGGGATCACAGCCTTAGAGTTCAGCACCTTAGTTCCTCTTTAAGCACCAGAGCAGGATGGGCCTCCGGGGAAAAATGTATCAGGGAATTTCTCTGGCTTTATTTCCTGTAATTAGTGGCCTCAAAAATGAGAGAACTACCACTTTAGAGCATAAATGTATTTACACACCCACACGTAACATCTACTTGCCTCTGTAACAGCAAACTTTCAAATTAAAGGTAACTTCCCCAGCATTAGCTCATTTGTGCCGCAGAAGGAAAGCATCCAGATGCAAGACAGCAATTAGGCATGTACTTAGTTGTGGGTTTAACCCTGTCCTCTGTGTTTTCCTGAATTGGGGCCTTTGACCCAGTCCTTCAGACGCTGGAGCACACACCTACCTTCACGGCCATGATTAGCTCCGAGTGGAGCTACGTAACTTCAAATGGATGTTGAAGTGCCTGCAAGGAGTTGCTCAACAGTGGTAGAGGCAAGACTCCACATTATCCCAGTGCTGGAAACTCAAGTGTCATTCCCTTCCTGCCTGTTTTGAGGCCTCTGATGTTTCCTGTCAAGATTTGGGATGTCACCTTCAGATGGTGCCATTATCCAGTAAATAGTTTTAAGTATGGTGGCACAAGATTTCTGTATTCTGCTAAAAATAAATTTTCAGTAATTTGTTAAATGTACTTAACCTCATTCAGCTGCTCCTTCAGATTGCCTTTAAGTCTGTGATAAGTCTTTTATTTAGCAAACACTGAGGAATTTGCTTTGGCGGTTCCAAATGGTTTAGAATTTCATTCTTACTCAACGTGGGAGGATTATTTTAGGATGGAGGGGTGGAGAGGGTAACAGTTAAAAAAAAAAGACAAACCAAAACCAAACAACAAAAACCCAACAAAATCCAAACAATTGCATTGACTCAGGACATGACTATTTGATAATAATGTTCATATATTGCAATCATATGATGCAACTTCCTGCTGCTCATGTCATGTTTGTCTCCTCAGTCAAGTACAGGCAGGTGACATCTTCTGGTCAAGCTTCAGAAAGAAAGTTCAAGCTGGGGGAAGATAATTTGCATATTGACAAAATATTTGGCAATCTTTTTGTTTCATTAACAGATTTAGCGAGACATTATTTACAATGTTTCCGGTTCTCTGAAGATTAACTTTTTAATGCTTTTTTCTTTAAATGCAATTTATTCTTCTCTTCTTCCTGCTGGCCCTGACATGCTGGCCGTTAGCTCAGCCCTGTTGCTCGCTTTCCCTTTTGTTTATGGGCAGTTTCACTTTCTGGTTTTGAAGCTTTTCTGTTTGGGTTCAGAGGAAACATCTGCACTTGCTTAAAAAAATGCCTCCTGGAATGTTCAAAAGGGCTCAGGAAAATGATTTTTAAATGATATGAGAAGTTGTCTTCACAAAATCAGAATTTGGGGGCTGAAGTTGTCTTAATATTGAGAATTATTTGAAGGCTTCCGGAAAGACCTTCTCTGAGCAAAAGGTTTTCAAAGGCATGTCACACTGCCACAGACACATTTAGAAAACAGATGATCAAATTTTGTACTTCTAAATGTTGGTCTCTGTTCTCATTTTGAGTGGAAACAGTCTTTGTTTTGCCCGCTTCACAACTTCGAGGTTCTCTTTCTACTAGCAAAAGAGGTGCTTAATTTAGATCGAAAATGTGAATCGGCATAATTAAGCTCTGCCACTCAAAGTGTTCAGTACCATCTCACTCCTGAAATTACTGTTGCAATTACTGTCTGCCTACAACCGTTTTTCAAGTTTTTAGAAAAGAACAGATCACTGTTTTTATGAAATGTTTCTCAGGCTACAGCTCAGAACACAAGAACCGAGAGCAAAGTCTATAGCTCTGCAGTAGTCTGTAGCTGGAGCACCCACACTGGAGTGACTTCAGGCAGCTCCTTCACCCAAGTTTTATTAATACTTAAAAGCAACAGGAGTCTTGTCCCTTTCCCTCTTGCTCACACTCACTAATCTCAGATCTGAGCAAATAATCTGCTGACCTCAGTTAGAAGTGGATCAGGCTCCTCAAGAGGCACGTCTAGAGTTTTTTTCCTTTCTTCCCTGCTGCACCCCCCCCCCCCCCCATTAGTAACTTAAAAATGCAGCTTCACCATTCTTGTTTTGTCATGAATCTCTTTTCTGTGTGTTCTTCTGACCACAGAAACTAGATATATCTTGGAAGAGTATGTGCCCCTACTTACTGTATATATATATATATAATGTA
>VZRH01001979.1:12899-29759 GCA_013397555.1 Urocynchramus pylzowi
CCCAGCCCTGCCCCTGCCCACCCAGCAGCCCCAGTCCCAGCATCCCTCCTTCCCTCCCGCACAGATCCGGCTGCAGGGAGCCGACGGCTCTGAGCTGCCCCAGAGGCAGGTCCGGCTCTCAGTCAGGAACCAGGGAAAAGAGAGGACACAAAGCTTCCTGACCGACAGCTCAGGGAGAGCCTCCTTCCAGCTGGACACCTCTGGCTGGAGTGACTGGGTCTCCTTGAGGGTAAGTGCCCCACCCTTGTCCCCCCCTCAGGGGTCCTGGAGCTGCTTCCTCCGCTGGGGTGGGGCCTGGAGCTGCACCAGCCTCGGGGGCTGCTGGTGCTTCACCCCCTGATTCCCACCTCAGGCTGAAGTCAACAGGACAGCTGAGAGCCAGGAGGACTCGGCAGGAGTCAGGCCCCGCGGTGCCTCTCTGACAGTCGTGCCCTCCTCGTCCAAGAGCGGGAGCTTCCTGCACATCCGCGCCCCGGAGGGGGAGCTGCCCTGCGGCCGTTCCCAGCTGGTCCACGTGGATTCCATCTTTGGCAAGGAGGCTTTAGGCAGTGAGCTGAAGAACCTGGATCTGGTTTTCATGGTAAAAAACCTGGCCCAGGGAGGGAGGGCAGCAGAAACCAGGGCGGTTGTGTGGGAAGGGAAGGGCCACATCTCCACACACATTGTTCATGGTGGTGTCCCCAGGGACAGGACAATGAGCAACATGTCCTGGAGAGACTGAGGGACCCGTCAGAGGAGGTGGCTGCTGCCACTCTTGGGCTTGCACGCCCATGGGAGCTGTTGGGGGGCTGGAGACAGGGCATGGTCAAAAATCACCCCAGACTCTCATCGTGAGTCCATCCTCCAGCAGGGCACTTTGATTCCACACTCAGCATCCGTTTTGTTTTCACCCCCTCCTCTGCAGGTCCTGGCCAAGGGGTCCATTACCAGCATCTTCAGGAAAGAACTCTCTGCAGAGCCTGGTACGTCCCACGGCATGGAGGGGCTGTGCAGGGCTCTGCTCCCCGTGCCTGCTCCTCACAGAGCCATGAATGGTTTGGGTTAGAAGGGGCCTCCAAGCCCATCCCATTCCATCCCCCTGCTCTGGGTAGGGACACCTTGCACTCTCCCAGGGTGCTCCAAGCTCTGTCCAACCTGGCCTTGGACTCTTCCACGGCTGGAGCAGCCACAGTTTCTCTGGGTAGAAACTCATGGCAATCTCTACCCATGGAAAATCTTTTCTTTTCATGGAAATCTCCCCCATTTCCATGCCCAGGACAGAGAGCCTCCCTCTCCCTGGAGCTGCCCATCGGGCTGGAGCTGGCGCCCATGGCCAGGCTTCTGGTCTACGTGGTGCTGCCCAGTGGCGAGATGGTGGCTGATGTCACTGAGCTCCACGTGGCCAAGTGCTTCCCCAACCAGGTGAGAGGAGTTGGGTTGTCCATGGCTGCCTGCCTTGGGATCCATCCCGCTCCAGGAGCATCGCAGTGTCGCGGTCTCCCAACCCATTCCCTGCTCCCCAAACCCTCTGAGGAGAGCCTTCCCTACCGGTGGCTCGGTCCTGCCCTCCACAGGAGGTGCCTGCCCTCTGTCCCCTGATGTCCCTGTGCAGGTGCAGATGGCGTTTTCCGAGCCCAGGGCCCTGCCTGGGGCAGAGCTGAGGCTGCAGCTGGGGGCTGCCCCGGGCTCCCTGTGCGCTGTCCGAGCCGTGGATCGCAGCGTGCTGCTCCTGAAGCCCGAGGCTGAGCTCAATGCCGAGGCTGTGAGTGCTGGCCCTGCCTGGGGTCCCCCTGCAGCCCCAGGAGCAGCCTGGGCTGGGGGTGGGATGATGCTGGCTCAAGTGTCCCTCACCTGGACCCAGTGCTGCTGTGGGCAGAGCCCTGTGCTCTGAAAATGAGGGTTTTGCATGTCTTTATTCCCAGGTCTACAAAGCACTGCCTGAATTCAACTACCCCCACAGCATCCGGGATGAACCATTATGTGACTTTTACTGGCAGGACTCCAAGAGGGATCCCTACAAGTTATTCCAGGTGAAGCCCCTGCCCGCCTGGGTCTCCCGGTTCCTCCCCATCCAGGAGCTGCCCGTGCTTCTCCCAGGTGCTGGGAAAGCCACACCTGTGGCAAAGGACTTCCCTTTCCTGCCAAGCCCAGGCTCCTTCTCCACTTGTTTTCTGTAGCCCTGGGACTACTCACTGCTGGAATGGGGATATTCCTCCTGCAGGCTGTGGGGGGTGGACAACCTCTGCTTTTTCACAGGATGCAGCACTGAAGCTCTTCATCAACGCCAAGGCCAGGGAGCCTTGCCCGCCCAGGCTCCCCATCGTTGGAATGTCGGGTCCTGGAGGTGAGCACAGCCCTTGTGCTGAAAAGAGCAAAGAGCTGGTGGCCAGTCCCAGCTGCTGTGTTCTCAGGGGGACTTTGAACCATCCAGAAAACACCCTCAGCATCAAAGAGGATGGAAGGGGATGGAAAAGGGTTTTGGTCACCCTTGTGCTGGCTGCAGGCAAGGTCCAGCTGAGATCTGAGGCTCCCAAGTTCTGCTCTGCCTTTTGCAGGAGAGCTGATGCGAGCCCGTTTCAGTGTGGAAAGCAATATTCCTCCAAACGTTATCACAGTGCACAGCTCAGTCATGCCAGGCATCAAGGATGGGGAACAGCCCCCAGCACCCCGGACGTACTTCCCAGAAACGTGGCTGTGGGACCTGGTCCCTGTGGGGTGAGAGGACAGCTCCCGAGGGAAGGGAGCTGGGGACCTCAGGACTCCTTCTCCCTGTGGGCTGGCAGCAGCAGTGTCACAGCGGTGCCACTCGGGCCACGCCACCAGCCATGGTGGGGTGGCCTCACGATGTTCTCCACGCAGGGAGAGCGGCTCTGCCGAGGTGACGGTGACAGTGCCCGACGCCATCACAGAGTGGGAGGCGGGGATGTTCTGTACGGCCCCGCAGGGCCTGGGGCTGTCCCCTGCTGTCACCCTCACGGCCTTCCAGCCGTTCTTTGTGGAGCTGGCGCTGCCCTACGCCGTGGTGCGCCACGAGACCTTCACCCTCAGGGCCACCGTCTTCAACTACCTGCGCCAGTGCCTGCGGGTGCGCGGGGACGGGCAGGGGAGCCTGGGCTGTGGCAGGGGCTGATGGAGCTGTGCCGTGCCCTGGCAGGTTCAGCTGAGGCCAGGGAGGTGACCCCGGCTCTGGGGTCTGATGGAGCCATGGCCGTGCCCCGCAGGTTCAGGTGACGCTGGCAGAGTCGGCGGAGCTGGAGGTGTCACCGAGTGCAGGGGACACCTACAGGGGCTGTGTCTGTGCCGATGAAGCAAAGACCTTCCAGTGGGGCGTGCGAGCCACCAGCTTGGGTACAGAGCTGCCACCACCCCGCCCTGCTGCCCAGGGACCCCCTCAGGGGACGGGGTCGGGTGGGCAGGGAGGGCAGGAACCCCACGGCACCAGGGGAGCTCTCCCTGCTCCACTCCCACCCTTCCTGGGAACCCATAACCCAGTCCAGCCAGCCCCACCCCAAGCCCAGGGGGCTGTGCTCAGGTTTGGGGGCTCCCTGGGGACTGAGGGCTGTGTTTGCACCTTCAGGGGAGGTGAACATCACTGTGAGCACCGAGGCCCTCAGCTCCACCGAGCCCTGTGGCAACGAGCTGCCCCTGGTGCCGACCCAGGGCCGCGTGGACACCGTGATAAAGCCCCTGCTGGTGCAGGTCAGAGGGTTGTGGAGGAGGAAAATGGGATGGATTTGGGAGCAGGGTGCAAACAGCCCTTGGGGGGCAGTGGGAGAGCACCCAGACATGAAAGCAGGGGTGACTAAGGGGACTGGGGGACAGGCAGGTCCCTCCTCCTGACTGACTCTGGTGCTGCTTCCTCACAGCCTGGGGGGATCCTGGTGGAGAAGACTCACAGCTCCCTGCTCTGCCAGGAAGGTAGGACTGGCCAGGGGTGTCGGGCAGTGCCGTGGGATGTGGGCCAGGGGTGCTTGGCCACTGGTCACAAGGGCCACCAGTCCAGAGGAGCCAAGGGTCAGGGTGCCTGGGCAGGAATGGGGTGGGTGAGGCTGCCATGGGACAGGCTGGGAAGAGCTGGTATTCCCACTGTCATGGCCCTCTGTCCCCAAAGGTGCTGAAGAAGTGTCCTTGGAGATTCCTGCAAACATCCTGGAGAGCTCCCAGAGAGCCCACATCACCGTGATGGGTAAGGGACAGGCTGGGGGAACCTGGGGACCACAGGGGACAGGGTGGGTGCAGAGGTCCCCAGGCTCAGAAGGACGTGGGACCACCCAGAGCTGACACGGAAGGGGACACGGGTGCTGGTGGCAGGGGCACAGCTGATGACGTGTCCCCCTGGCACAGGTGACATCCTGGGCAATGCCCTGCAGAACCTGGACAGACTCCTGGCCATGCCCTACGGCTGTGGGGAGCAGAACATGGTTCGCTTTGCCCCCAACATCTACATCCAGCAGTACCTGGAGAAGACCGGGCAGCTGCTGCCGGACATCCGCGCCAAGGCACAGGGGTTCCTGCAGAGCGGTCAGTGGGACCCTGACCTGCCTGGGAGGGACACCACCGTCCCACAGCCCCCTCCTCACTCCACCGGGCTCCCATGGGCACAGAAATAGTGCCCTGTCCCCATGTCCTCCCGTCCTCCCGCAGGGTACCAGCGGGAGCTGCTGTACAAACACCACGATGGCTCCTACAGCGCCTTTGGGAAGAGCGATTCCATGGGCAACACCTGGTGAGGGCTCTGCAGCTGCATCCAGGGCTCCTCCTGCTACCCAGGGAGCCCCAGTGCTGACCCTCAGCCCTCCGGTGTCTCCCTGGCTCCAGGCTGACAGCGTTTGTCCTCAAGTCCTTCGGGCAGGCCCGAGCCTACGTGGCCATCGAGGAGCGGCACATCACGGACGCGCTGCAGTGGCTGCAGCAGCGCCAGAAGAAGAGCGGCTGCTTCCACAGCGTGGGCAAACTCTTCAACAACGCCCTGCAGGTGGGGCAGGGCTGGGGTGGGGACCCAGAGCGTGGTCTGGGCAGTGGGGGTGTCCCTGTGTTGGTGTCACAGCCCAGCCGGACCCGTGTCCCCCTGTCCCCTTGCAGGGCGGTGTCTCGGACGAGCTCTCACTCTCGGCGTACGTGACGGCAGCGATGCTGGAGCTGGGACTGCCCACACTGGTGAGGATGGACCCCTCTTCCCCACAGGGACTGGTGGGGTGGGGACAGCTCCTGGGGCAGGGATTGGCCGTTCCAGGCCACCAGCGTGAACTGGGCACAGCTGGTCGCACTGGGCAGCACTGCGGTCTCTGAGCGAGCCCCATGCCCTGGGCTGGCTCCTGACTCCGCTGCCACGCCAGGAGCCGGTGGTGAGCTCAGCCCTCGAGTGCCTGGAGGCTTCTCCCACAGATGACCCCTACACACAAGCCCTGCTCGCCTACGTGTTCGGGCTGGCGGGGCTGCAGGAGCAGCAGCAGGCACAGCTGCAGCGCCTGGCCCAGCACAGCGTCAGTGCAGGTACGGCCCGGGCAGGGCACTGTGGGCAGTGCCACCTCTGGGAGGGACCCCAGCCCAGACGCAGCAGGGGCTGAGCTGCCACCCCTTCTCCCGCAGACGGGCAGCTCTACTGGAAGAGGAAGGGGCAGGCTCAGGAGCCCTTGGAGCTGTCCTGGGCCACGGCTGCGCCGGCCGAGGTGGAGATGACAGCCTATGTCCTGCTGGCCTACCTGTCCCAGCCCTCCGTGTCCCCTGCTGACCTGGGGACAGTGTCCCAGATCGTCCGCTGGCTCTGCAAGCAGCAGAACCCCTACGGGGGCTTCGCCTCCACGCAGGTACCTGGGCTCCAGGGTCTGCTCCAAACTGGCCCCTCCTGGGAGCCGCACTCAGGGGTGACCCCGGCGCTGTCCCCTTCACAGGACACCGTGGTGGCCCTGCAAGCCCTGGCCAAATATGCCGCCCTGACCTATGGCAGCAATGGGGACGTCACGGTGACGGTGACATCGCCCACGGGGACGGTGCAGGACTTTGTGCTGGACAGCAGCAACCGGCTGGTGCTGCAGCAGGCGGCCCTGCCCGAGCTGCCGGGCACCTACGGGCTGCGCGCCCGCGGGCAGGGCTGTGCCCTGGCACAGGTGGGTACAGCCCGGGCCAGGTACAGGGCCCAGGGTACAGGGTACAGGTCCTGGGCCCTGTCCCTGTGCCCTCACCAGGCTCACCCTGTGCCGTCCCCCAGGTGACCCTGCGCTACAACGTGCCCCCCCCTCCCAGCACGGGGGCCTTTGAGCTGCGGGTGGAGACGCAGCCGCTGCTGGGCACAGCGACCCCGCAGCTCCTGCTGCGCCTGTGGGCACGGTAGGGACTGGGGCTGGCCTGGGTTGGGGGAGGACAGCAGCAGCCGGGGAGGGAGGCAATCCCTAAGCCCAGCCTGGGGCTCTGCCCTTGCAGGTACAGTGGGGAGCGTCCTGCCACCAACATGGTTGTCATTGAGGCCAAGCTGCCATCGGGCTACAGCCCGGACAAGAAATCCATGGTGGAGGTGAGGAGCCCCCTGCCCCTCTTTGGGATACCCCATCCCACAGGTCTCTGCCTGGGGGCTGTAGGATATGGAGGGACACCTGTTCGAGGTGCTGGGCACCCATGGAACAGCTGTGGCCCCTCCTGAGCCGTGTCCCTGCAGCTGAAGAGGCAGAACCTGGTGAAGAAGGTGGAGGTGCAGCCTGACCAGGTGACCATTTACCTGGACCAGGTGAGATGGGGACAGGAGCAGGAGCCCTGGGATGTGGGGGGTTTCCCCATGGTGGTGGCTACACCTCCCCCTGGGCTGTCTCCACAGCTAAGCAAAGAGGAGGAGACCTTTTCCTTCCGAGCCCAGCAGGACTTCCTGGTGAGCAACCTCCAGCCGGCCACTGTGTCCCTGTACGACTACTACGAGACAGGTGAGCCCTGCAGGGCTGTGTCCCCTGGCCCTGCTGCCAGCCCTGCTGCCAGCCCTGCTGCCCCAGGGGCTCAGTGGGGTCTGCCTGATCTCCCACTAATGAGCTTTGGCTCGTTAAGGGAGCAGCTCCTCCCAGGCCCATGGTCACCACCTCTCCCACTGCAGGTGACCGTGTGGATGTGGCCTACACTGCACCCCCCAGCTCAGGTAGGGGCTGAGCCTGTCAGGCCAGGGGTGACCCCACCCTCGGGACCCTGATGGGGACGTGGAGGGCCCCATGGCAAGAGGGCAGGGAGTGGGGACACAGGAGCCCATCCCAGAGTCCTGCCCTGATTGTTGGGGATTTGCTGACCAGAGCCTGGGGGCAGAGGTCAGGGACTGGCACTGGCAGCCTGCCAGGTGTGCAGGCTGGGGGTGCAGGAGATGCTGTGCCTCTTTGAGGGGGCTGAGCCCCCATCAGCCCTGGCCTTCCTCCAGTGACCCCCTGGAGCTCCCCACCCAGGGCTTTGGGGTCACACAGGGGATGGGACACTGAGCTCCAGGGGATGGGGCTCAGCCAGAGGGTTAGGGGCAAGCAAGGGAGGTGGTGGGGGGTTCTGGGGACCCTCCTCTCACAGCACCCCCATATTCCCTTCTGAAGAGAAGGAAAACGTCTAACTCAGCCTGGAGCCTGGCAGCCCATCCCTGCCCCTGCCCCAGCTCCTGCAGCCACCAAGGACAGGGACAGCTGAGGGTCTCTGCTCCCACCCTGGCCATGGTCCTGACCCTCCACGGGGGCAGGAGGTGGCCCAGAGACCTTCCCAGCAGCACTGGCCCCCAGTGGGCTCCTCTGGATGGAGCCACAGCTCCCCCCCAGGACCTGCAGCCAAGGGGCTCTGGCAGGCCCAAGGACACACGTGGATGTGGCTGAGCAGCCACAGTGGGAACTGCACAGGGCCACCTCCGGGCCACCTCCTGCCAACCCTGCATGGGGGCTCTGGGGTGCCAGCTCTGGCCTCTCCCCTCCCCATAGCACCTGAAGGGGACCCAGAGCTCCTCCCTCGGGCCAGAGCTTCCCTGGCAGGTCCCCACCACCCCTCACCCCACCATGGGATGCACAGTGCCACCCCAGCCCCCTTCCCAGCATTGACACAATGCCAGTGTCACCACGAGGGACTTGGGGACACTGCAATCCCAGCACAAACCAGTCAGGTGCCTCTTGGAGAGAAGCCAGGGCCTGGTGGACCCCAGCCCCTGTCCTGGGTCTAAATAAAGCCATGCAGTCAAGCACTTCTTTACTCTTGGTCTTTCTTTTCCTTGAGGGTCCCACTCCAGAAGGGGATGGGGACAGAGGGGACAGNGCATTGGAGGACGGACAGGAAGGGTCAGGAAAGGATGGGGTATCAGAGATGGGATTGGGGCATTGAAGGATGGACAGGGGGGTCAGGAAAGGATGCAGTATCAGAGATGGGACAGGGCNTGGCTGCTGTGGCCTGGGGAGCAGGTGAAGGTCATGAGAGTCAATCCCTGCCAGACAAAGCTGGGTGGGCTCTTGAGGCATGAACAGCTGTACAGAACACACCCAGCAGTGCCCTCTCTGCCTGTGACATGGCACAAGGGGACATGGCAGTGCCAGCACAGGTCCCTCACCTCACCCAGGCACATGACACAGTCTCAGACAGGTTAAACTCTGCAGTCCTGAGCAGCTGCTCCGGGCAGAGGCACCACTGTTCTGCCACCTCAGTGACAAATCTGGCCCAGGGGTGTCCCCCAGAGCCACACCCTCTCTGGGGACAGCTGGGGCTGATGTGGATGTTCCTGTGATGTCCCCAGGGGGAGTCACCCAGCAGAGCCAGCCTGGTGACACCTGGAGCTGTGGCCAGGGGCCGGGGCCGCAGTGCTGGTGCCAAATGACCCCTCCATGCCCAGGGGAGGGCACGAGACACTGTCACAGCAAGGCACGGACTAAGCAAGGTGTGGCCAAGCCCCAGCCCTGTCCCCAGGGCTCCTGAGGTGGCAGTGGGGCACAGGAGCCAGCCCTGTGCCCCGAGCCAAGTCCCTTGCTGGGGATGGAGCCATTCCCACCTCACTTGTGGCGCTTTTTCTTCTGCTCTTTGCGCTTCTGAGCCCTCACGTCCTTCTTGAGGCGGCTGTCCACCACCTTGAACTGGCCCTTGACGCCGGGGGGACGCCGCACCCGGCGTCCCACGCCCTTCTTGGCCACCAGGTAGGTGACCTGGCGCTTCTCCTTGGCCAGCCCGGCCTTCTTGTAGATGCTGCAGCAGAAGGACAAAGGTCAGAGTGAGTTTGGGTGGGACAAAAACCAAACCCAGTGCTGGGACAACATGGGTTCCCACCCCTCCTCACGCTCTGCCAGCCCCGGCTCAGCCTGCCTGGGGACACAGAGCTGTCCCAGTGGCTGCAGGGACACGGCCCCACCACGGCCCAGCCACAAAGGGATCAGCTGGATCCTGGCTTGGCCACTCACCGGCGCAGCTGGGCCACCTTCTCCCGCTCCGAGATGTCCACGGTGCTCACCACAGCCTCGGCCTTCTTCTTCATCTGCTCCAGCTTCTTCAGCATCTGGGGGACAGCCGGGGGGGGACAAGGGTCAGAGGAGGGACAGAGGGTCAGAGGAGGGACAGGGGGATCAGAGGAGGGACGGGGGAGTCAGAGGAGGGACAGGGGAGTCAGAGGAGGGACGGGGGTTGGAGGAAGGATGGGGGATCAGAGGGGGTGGTCAGAGAAGGGACAGAAAGTCAGAGGAGAGACAGGGGAATTGGAAGAGGGACAGGGGGGATCAGAGGTGGGATAGGGGGATCAGAGAAGGGACAAGGTTTGTCAGAGATGGGACAGGGGGGTCAGGAAAGGATGCAGTATCAGAGATGGGACAGGGGCATTGGAGGACGGACAGGAAGGGTCAGGAAAGGATGGGGTATCAGAGATGGGATTGGGGCATTGAAGGATGGACAGGGGGGTCAGGAAAGGATGCAGTATCAGAGATGGGACAGGGCCATTAGAGGAGGGACAGGAGGGTCAGAGGGAGGACTGAGGCCCTGGGAGAGGAGTCGGGGCACCTCTGGGAGCCCACCCCCACTCACCCTCCGCTTCTTGCGGGCCTTGGCCTCCGCCACCTTCTTGATGGGGCGGGCGTTGATCTCCTTCCAGCGCTGCCGGTAGGCCTCCACCGTCTGCTTGTCCACGGGCAGCTGCCGGCGCCGGTGCTGCCGCTCCTCCTCCGTGAACCACTCGGGCAGCTCCCCCTCCTCCTCGTTGTACGAGTACCTGGAGGGGCCCAGGTGACCTGTGAGCAGGACGTGGGGCCCCACTACACCTGTCCCAGCCAGGGAGCAAACCCTGCAGCCCCTGCAGCCCCCAGCCCCGCACCTGTTGAAGGAGTCGTCGATGAGGTCCCGCCGGGCCTTTTTGGAGGTGGCAATGACAGAGCCGAGGGCCAGGCCCTCTGCATCCAGGACTCTTTTCACTGTGGGACATGGGAAAGCTTGGCCTGGCTGCAGCCCAAGAGCCAGGGAGCAGCCCTGGGGAGCATGGTCTGTCCCTGCCCCCATCTCCCGTCCCTCCGAGAGACCCCCAGGTCTGTCCCTGCCCCCATCTCCCGTCCCTCCAGAGGGACCCCCAGGTCTGTCCCTGCCTCCTGTCCCTCCGAGGGACCCCCAGGTCTGTCCCTGCCCCCATCTCCCGTCCCTCCAGAGGGACCCCCAGATCTGTCCCTGCCTCCTGTTCCTCCGAGGGACCCCTAAGTCTGTCTCTGCCCCCATCTCCCGTCCCTCCAGGGGGACCCCCAGGTCTGTCCCTGCCTCCTGTCCCTCCGAGGGACCCCCAGGGCCCCCCACTCACCTGGTTTCTCAATAGGCACCACCTCGAAGCCACAGGGCTCGACACGGCCCCGCTTCCTCCCCACCGGTGCCAGTGGCCTGTGCAGAGGAGTGGGCAGGGCTGGGGTCCCTCAGCTCTCCAGGACTGTGGAGCTGAAGGGACACCCAGACCACCCTCAGCCCTCACCTCTCATCCTCACTGCTGCTGTCATCATCACTGCTGCTCTGCTCCTCCTGAGCTTCACTGGCATCAGGAGCTGGGGCTGCTGCAGGGGTGGGCTCGGCTGGAGCCTCCTCATGGGCTACCTTCTTCTTCTTCTGCCCTTTCTTTGTTGTTTTGTCTGGGAATGGGAAGCACTGGCTGAGACAGGGCCAAGGCAGACCCTGCCACAGAGCCTCCTCTAGAGATCCTGCTCATTATCACTGCACTAATGACAGCTCATTAGCAACACAGGCTGGGATCACCCCCTGGTCTAGTGGGAGGTGTTCCCGCCTATGGCCAGGCTTGGAACTGGGTGCTCTTTGAGGTCCTTTCCAACCCAAACCATTCCATGCTGCTGCTCAGGGCAGCATCCCAGTTGAGGCTGGATGCAGTGCCCCACAGGGAGCTGTGGAACTGTCCCTCTGTGTCCCCTCACCTCTCTGAGCCTCGCGCTGCCTCTCGGCCAACATCTGGGCCTGGCCCAGCTCCAGCTCCTCGTCTGCATCATCCTCGATGCCAGCGAAGGCGTCCTGGCATGGAGAACAGTGGGGTCAGCCCCAGGGCAGGGGGGGAGCCAGCCCCGGGGCAGGGGGGGTCAGACCCAGGGTGGGAGGGGTCGGGTCAGCCCCAGGGAGAGGGGGTCAGCCCCAGGGCAGGGGGGGTCAGCCCCAGGGCGGGAGGGGGTCAGCCCCAGGGCGGGAGGGGGTCAGCCCCGGGGCGGGAGGGGGTCAGCCCCAGGGCAGGGGCAGGGGGTCAGCCCCAGGGCAGTCTGGGGAAGCTGCTGGGGCTGAGGCTGCTCCATCATTCCTGCCCCACAAGTGGGACCCACCTTCCCAAACCACAGGCTGGTCTGTCGCTCCTCCAGCACCGACTTCTCCTCTAGCGGGACCAGCAGGGGATTCTCCACTTCCTGCCCTTCCTCCTCCTCCTCTTCCTTCTGGGTAAACTTTGCCCTGTGACCCAGAGCAGCAGGATCAGTGTCCCCAGCCCCGGCTGGGTCCTGGAGCTGCTCCCAGGGCAGCTCCTGCCCCAGGAGGTCTCTCCCCTCTCACCTCTTCCCCCTCTGCTCCTGCCGCAGCTTCCGCTGCCGGGCCTCGATCTCCAGCAGCTCCTCCGGGTCCAGGTCGCTGGCCAGGGACACGTCGTCCTCTTCGCCGTGATCCGACACGCAAATGTCATCGTCCCCAGGGCTGGTCTCCAGCAGGGCATCGGCCGAGGCCATGTCCCCGCGGGACAGCTCATCCAGCAGCTGAGCACAGGTCACAGAGTCACACAAGTGACACAAGCGACAAGCCAGGCCCTGTCTCCCCCCGGTGTCCCCAGGAGCTCCCCACGCACCGGGGTCCTGTGGATGCTCTTCAGGGAGAACATGCTGGTGTCACCATCGTCGGCGATGGACACTCCAGGCAGGTCCATCTTCAGCTCCACACGCTCCCGCTGCTTCCTCTGCTCCTTCAGGATCTTCTTCTTCTTTCTGGAGGAGGCAAAGGAATGAGGCCACGCTGTCCCCATCACACACAAACACCCAGAGGCTCATCCCCTGCCACCGCACTGCCAGCCCCCTGTGAGGGCTCCCCAGTGCTGGGACAGCCTGCAACACCTGCTTGGAGGAGCAGAGGAGCCCAAGGACCCCAAACCCACAAACTCCCAACCAGCAGAGGGACAGGCTGACACTGCCACCCTCTGTCTCCATGGCTGCAACCCCATCTCTCCTGCTCTTCCTACCTCTTCAGCTCTGCCAGCTCCGTGGCCTTCATCTCTGCCAAGGCCAGCTCCACCTCCTCTTGCTCCTTCGCCTCCTCAGCAGCTGCAGCTTTTGCCTCCATCTTCTCCTTCTTCTCCTCCTCCCTGCCCTCCTCCTCCTCACCAGAGCTCAGGCTGCCAAAAGGAAGGAGCTCAGAGGAGCCGTGCTGGGGACAGCCCATCCCAGCCTGGGGACAGCCCATCCCAGCCTGGGGACAGCCCTGCTCCCTGGCCCTACTTGATATCCAACTCCTTTGCCTGCTCCTTCAGCTTCTTGGCCAGGAACCGCCGCAGCTTCGTCCTCCAGTTCAGCAGGGCCCTGGGTGGGGTGGCAGCTGTTAGGGACAGCCAGCAGGGCCAGCTGGGGGGTGTGGCTGTCCCCCACGCCCAGCTGGGGGTGTGGCTGTCCCAGTGTCCCCCAGCACCTGAGCTCCTTGCGGCCCAGCACTCGGATGTCCCTGCAGCACTGGCGCAGCTCCTCCGTGGTGGAGCTGTGATTCTCCAGTTCCCCATTCCCCAGTGTGATCTGGCACAGGAAAAGGGATTTAAATTTAAATCCCAACCTCCCCTCCACAGGACAGGGACACAGAGTTCTTCCAAACACTCACCTCGTTGGCCTTGGAGAGGAAGTCCACGGGGTTGGGAGCCTTGAGGAAGTCCATGAGGGTGAAGCGGTGGTACAGGGTGGTGTCACCCTCGGCGTAGCCTTCAGCCTGGGGGGAAGAGGGGCTGTGGCAGCCAGGGCAGGGGACAGACAGGCAGATACCACCAGCCCTGAACGGTGGATGGGGTCCCCTAACTCGTGTCTTGCTGCAGTACCCACCTAAATGTGGCTGTGGTTTGTTCTCGAGGACTTTAGAAATCATTTCCGACCTCAGCCTGAGCTAGAAGAAGTCACCATCCCCAGCCCAGCAGCAGCTCCAGCCCCACCTCAGACCCAAGAGCTGACAATGACAGGTTTGGGTCAGCTCCACGCTCAGCTGAGACCATCTGACACAGACTGACTGTCCTAAAGGCACCTCAGAGAGACACAAACCCCGTGCTCAGCCCCTGCAGGGTTTAACTGACCCAGCCCCATCCTCACAATCCCCACTTCAGCGCTGCAGTGACTTTAGGGCTCCAAACCTCCCCCAAACTGCCTTTTCCAACACTTCCCATCACAAAATCTTGCGTTATCCTGAACAATTTTAATTATCACAACCTCTTCAGGCCCAGACCCATTTGTGTCTAGCCTTGCTCATACCTTGGGCTTCTTCTTGCTGACCAGCTCACTGACGGACTTGGCGGCAACCTCCACATCCTTGAAGGCATATTTGGGGTCAAAAAACTTGCTGTCAATTTTGTCTGGAGCTTGGTAACCTGGGACAGAGGGATGAGAGCCATGACACATTCCTCTGGGATGGAGGAATCAGAACCCATCAGAATGCACAAATCAGAGCCATTCCTCTGCGAATGGAGGGATCAGAGCTATTTATCTGGGGAAAGGGATCAGGGCTGTTCCACTGTCTCAGAAGGAATCAGAACCATCATAAGCATTCCTCCTAGGATGGAGGAATCACAGCCAGCAGAGCCATTCCTGTTGGGATGGAGAGATCAGAACCATTCCTGCTGGAATGGAGGGATCAGAACCATTCCTGCTGGGATGGAGGGATCAGAGCCACCAGCAGGTTCTCCCAGCCCCATCCCCATCCCAGCCCCTCCAGGTGCCCCTGGCTGCTCACCCTGGCACACCACAAAGATCTCGGCAGACTCGTTGCGGGAGGCCTGGGGCTTGGTGGCCTGGACCTTCTGGAAGAACTGCTGGAAGATCCACAGGAGGGGCTGGTAATCCCGGGATCGGAACACCTTGGTGATGAACCAGCCACCCTTGCACAGGAACTCACAGGCCAGCTTCAGGGCCATGAGGGTCAGGTTGGCTGCAGCAGGAAACAAGAGGGAGTGAGGGAGTGAGGGAGTGAGCCTTCCCTGGGAAGGTGGAGACAGCCTGGAACGGGTTTCCCAGGGAAGCTGCGGCTGCCCCCTTCCCTAGGCCAGCTGGACAGGGCTTGGAGCACCCTGTGACAGGGGAAGGTGTCCTTGCCCATGGCAGGGCTGGCACTGAATGGACTTTAAGGTCCCTCCCAAGCCACACGGGACTGGGACTCTCTAGGAGCAGTGAGCTGTCCCTGTGTCCCCACCCTGGGAGTAGGCGTCGTGCACCCAGCTGGCTCCCACGTTGGGCGCTCCGTCGTTCAGCACCACGTCCACCTTCCACGTCTGCAGCTCCTTGCGCAGGGCCTGTGGGACAGGGACACCCATTTGTCCCTCACCGAGGACCCCAGCCCGTCCCCTGTGACCCCCCTGGCACCACGGGGACCTGCAGAGCCCAGGCCAGCAGGTGGCCAGGGACAGTACCTGGCGGCACTTCTCGGTGGTGATGTCCTCCTGCAGCGTCACCACGTTGGGAATGGGCTTGATGGGCACCAAATCCACCCCTGGTTGAACAAACACAGCAAATCCCCTCAAAAGGGACCCAGCCCATCCCAAGTGGCTTCCCCAGCCAGCCCCTCCTCCTGCCAGGATCCCCTCTGCCTGTCACAGCCAGGGACTGTCCCCAGCTGCTGCCACACGCCAGCACTCACCGACGATCAGGCTGGACACCGGCATGAACTTGGAAGCCACCTGGAGCCTGGGGAGAACAGAGAGGAGCAGAGCTGCAGCAGGACCCGGCAGAGCTGTCAGCCTGGCACTGTGCTCCGGGGTGTGGCATGGAGCACAGGGACACACAGAGGCCACCCCGGGCCAGCTGGTGGCACTGTGGGTGGCCTGTCCCCACTCACCAGCCGCCGGGGGCCGCACACAGGTCCAGCAGGGCCCGGGCCTTCTGCAGGAACTGGAATTTCCGATTGAGCTGCAGCAGCTTGAAGGAGGAGCGGGAGCGGAAGCCTGGGGGGGAGCAGGAGGGCGGTTCTGGGGGTGCCCGGCAGTGCCACCCCCCNTCCCACCATTGTCCCCTCAGGCCCACCCGCGCCCCGCTGCCCCCGAGGCGCATTTCGGCCCCGCCGTTCTCGGGACACCGACCCGGACCCGGACCCGATCCAGACCCTGCTCCTGCTCCTGCTCCCAGTCCCGGACCCGATCCCGCTCCAGATCCTGCTCCTGCTCCAGCTCCCGGTCCCGATCCCGATCCCCGTCCCGATCCAGACCCTGATCCAGACCCTGTTCCCGCTCCCGGTCCCGGTCTCGCCGCGTGCCCGCACCGCCTTCCCGGCGTGCCCTGCGCGAACCAGCCACCTTCCGCTTCCTCCTCTGGCCGCCATTTTAGGAGTGGCGCACCCCTCCTCCGCAGGCTGCGGGCGGCAGAAGGGGAANATGGGCTTGATGGGCACCAAATCCACCCCTGGTTGAACAAACACAGCAAATCCCCTCAAAAGGGACCCAGCCCATCCCAAGTGGCTTCCCCAGCCAGCCCCTCCTCCTGCCAGGATCCCATCTGCCTGTCACAGCCAGGGACTGTCCCCAGCTGCTGCCACACGCCAGCACTCACCGACGATCAGGCTGGACACCGGCATGAACTTGGAAGCCACCTGGAGCCTGGGGAGAACAGAGAGGAGCAGAGCTGCAGCAGGACCCGGCAGAGCTGTCAGCCTGGCACTGTGCTCCGGGGTGTGGCATGGAGCACAGGGACACACAGAGGCCACCCCGGGCCAGCTGGTGGCACTGTGGGTGGCCTGTCCCCACTCACCAGCCGCCGGGGGCCGCACACAGGTCCAGCAGGGCCCGGGCCTTCTGCAGGAACTGGAATTTCCGATTGAGCTGCAGCAGCTTGAAGGAGGAGCGGGAGCGGAAGCCTGGGGGGGAGCAGGAGGGCGGTTCTGGGGGTGCCCGGCAGTGCCACCCCCCGTCCCCAGCGCCGGGCACGGCCCTCACCCGTCTCCTTGGCCAGGTGGTAGAACTTGTCCCGCCGGCTCTTGCCCAGTTTGCTTTTCTTGCCCATGGTGCTGGCGGGGCGGCCCCTCGGGGGGGCTGGGATGTGCTGTCAGCCAAGGGCTCGGGCCTGGGGGGGAAACGGGGCTGAGGGGCGGCCTGGGGACCCCGAGGCACTGCGGGGGAGCCCCGGCCTCCCTCAGTGTCCTCCCAGTGTCCCCTCCAGTGCCCCCTGTGTCTCTCCAGCTCTCTCTCAGTGGTACCCGCGTCATCCCTCTCAGTGCCCCCCCCCCAGTTCCTCCCTC
>VZRH01001979.1:29798-42768 GCA_013397555.1 Urocynchramus pylzowi
GCCGCGTGCCCGCACCGCCTTCCCGGCGTGCCCTGCGCGAACCAGCCACCTTCCGCTTCCTCCTCTGGCCGCCATTTTAGGAGTGGCGCACCCCTCCTCCGCAGGCTGCGGGCGGCAGAAGGGGAAGGATAGCGGGTCCCTCGGAGGTGCGGGAAGCAATAACGGGCCCGCTCGGTGGCGCGACCCCAACCCTGTCCTTCCCCTCCGGCGCTTTACCACACGGACGCATCACCTGTGACCGCTCCAAGATGGCAGCGCAGTCCCGACACGAGGGATGGCGCATGCGCACTGTGCCGCCCGGCGGTGTGTTTTCCGGAAGAGGAAGTGGCGCCATCAAGCCGGGCGGCAGGGGCCGGGCAGGAAGGCGGCAGCCGCCATCTCTGTTGGGGCCCGATGCCGGCGGAGAAGATGGCGCTGGACGGGCCCGAGCAGGTGCGGACGGGCCCGACCGGGCTGGGGGGAACCGGCGGAGCTCGGGGAGGGACTCGGGGCGCTTCGTGCTGCCCCCGGGCTGTGCTGTGGCCGGGGCTGCCCGGGGCCTGGCAGCACCGTGACTAGGCGGGTCTGGGGAAGGCGGCGGAGCCTGAAGGACGGGACGGGACCGGGACCGGGACCGGGACTTGGATCGGGATCGGGACTTGGATAGGGACTGGGATCGGGACTGGGATCAGGATCGGGATGGCGACCGGGGGGGCTCGCAGGGGAACGGGAGCTGGGACTGCTGTGGGCACCTGGGAAGACGGGACACGGGGGACCCAGGGCTCAGCCTGGGGGTGTCGGGCGGGGAGGGAGGGGACACTCGGGACCCGGGGACTGGGACCGGGATCGGAGGAGGGAAAAGAGGAGCCAGGACCCGGCCCGGCGGTGGTGCTGGGGGATCGGGGCCCCGCGGGGCCGCTGAGCTCTGCTGGCCCAGATGGAGATGGACGACGGGAAGGGCGGCTCGGGGCTCCGGCAGTATTACCTGTCCAAGATCGAGGAGCTGCAGGTGAGCACAGTTGCAGGGGACACCGGGACATGTTACATGGCACCGTTACTGTGCTGCCAGCCGGCACGGTGTGGCCATGTCCCTGTGCCAGGGCTGTGGGCAGGCAGGACCCTCCCCGGGGCGCTGGGGACACGAGGTGGGGCTGTGCTCTGAGCTGGGGGTGCTGCTGGCCCTGGCTGAGGGGCTGCTCCTGTCCAGGTCCCTGTCCCAGGTGCCAGAGGGCAGGGATGGATGGGATATTGGGAATTGTTCCCTGTGAGGGTGGGCAGGCCCTGGCACAGGGTGCCCAGAGCAGCTGGGGCTGCCCCTGGATCCCTGGCAGTGCCCAAGGCCAGGCTGGGCACTGGGGCTGGGAGCAGCCTGGGACGGTGGAAGGTGTCCCTGCCATGGCAGGGGTGGGATGAGATGAGCTTTGAAATCTTTTCCAAAACAAAGCATTCCCCAATTCCCTGCTAAGAGCTGTGTGCTGGGTGTGCCTGAGCCCGAGGCCTCTCAGCAAAGCTTCTCCCTGCAGCTCATCGTGAACGAGAAGAGCCAGAACCTGCGGCGGCTGCAGGCGCAGAGGAACGAGCTCAACGCCAAGGGTAGGGCCTGGAGCTCCTGCTGCTCTCTTGGGGCTGGGCCTGGAGCTCCTGCTGCTCTCCTGGGGCTGGGGCTGGAGCTCCTGCTGCTCTCCTGGGGCTGGGCCTGGAGCTCCTGCTGCTCTCCTGGGGCTGGGCTTTGGGGGGTTCTGGGCTGGGTTTCGGGGGCTCTGGGCTGGGTCTGGGGGCTCCAGCCCCCAGGCAGGCGCTGAGCTGTCCCTCTCTGTCCCAGTGCGGCTGCTGCGGGAGGAGCTTCAGCTGCTGCAGGAGCAGGGATCCTACGTGGGAGAGGTGGTGAGAGCCATGGACAAGAAGAAGGTGCTGGTCAAGGTACGAGGCTGAGCTGCCCCAGGTGACAGGGCTGGGCTGGGGGACAGCCCCGTGTCCCCACGGGGGATGGCACAGCTCAGGGTCGCGGGGTGGGAGCTCCCTGTGCGGAGGAGCTCGTTGGGATGGCTCTGCTGGGCCTGGGGCTGCCCCGGGGGGTTGGAGCTCCTGGCTCCTGCTCCTCCCAGGCCATGGGGATGTCCCTCAGCACAGAACTCCCAGGGAAATGACTCCTAGGGGTCTTTGCTCCTTTACAGGTGCACCCAGAGGGAAAGTTCGTGGTGGATGTGGACAAGAACATCGACATCAATGATGTGAGTGCCCCGGGGCTGTGGGAGGTCCCCAGGGCTGGCAGGGACACCCAGCCCCCCGTGCTGTCCCCACAGGTGACCCCCAACTGCCGCGTGGCCCTGCGCAACGACAGCTACACCCTGCACAAGATCCTGCCCAACAAGGTGGACCCGCTGGTGTCCCTCATGATGGTGGAGAAGGTGCCAGACTCCACCTACGAGATGATCGGGGGCCTGGACAAGCAGATCAAGGAGATCAAGGAGGTCATCGAGCTGCCCGTGAAGCACCCGGAGCTCTTCGAGGCGCTGGGCATCGCGCAGCCCAAGGCAAGTGCTGCTCTGGGAGCCCCTGGGCCGGCCCGTGTCGCGGGCAGGCTCTGAGGGGCCCTGTGGCCGTGGCAGGGCGTGCTGCTCTACGGCCCCCCCGGCACGGGGAAGACGCTGCTGGCCCGGGCCGTGGCCCACCACACCGACTGCACCTTCATCCGCGTGTCGGGCTCCGAGCTGGTGCAGAAGTTCATCGGGGAAGGTAACGGGGCGGGCGCGGCTCTGGGGCTCCCGGGGGCGGGCTGGGCTCGGGGCCAGGCTGAGCCCGGTGCCCCCAGGGGCCCGCATGGTGCGGGAGCTGTTCGTGATGGCGCGGGAGCACGCGCCCTCCATCATCTTCATGGACGAGATCGACTCCATCGGCTCGTCCCGCCTGGAGGGCGGCTCCGGCGGGGACAGCGAGGTGCAGCGCACCATGCTCGAGCTCCTCAACCAGCTCGACGGCTTCGAGGCCACCAAGAACATCAAGGTAGAGGGGCCGGCCCTGCCCGGGGTCCTGCCAGCGCTGCGCTGCCCAGGGTGGTGACAGCTGTCCCTGTGCAGGTGATCATGGCCACCAACAGGATCGACATCCTGGACTCGGCCCTGCTGCGCCCCGGCCGCATCGACAGGAAGATCGAATTCCCCCCTCCCAACGAGGAGGTACCAGAGCCACCCCCGGCTGGCCCTGGCCCTGCTGTCCCCATCCTCTCCCTGGGAGCCATTCCTGGGCTCCAACCCTCCCTGTGCCCCTGCTCCAGGCCCGCCTGGACATCCTCAAGATCCACTCCCGGAAGATGAATCTGACCCGGGGCATCAACCTGCGGAAAATCGCGGAGCTGATGCCGGGGGCCTCGGGGGCTGAGGTGAAGGTGAGCTGGGGACTCTGGGGACAAGGGGGCTGCCATGGGGGCTGCCACGGGAGGCCTTTGCTGATTTTCCCCTCCTGTCCCCTCAGGGTGTGTGCACAGAGGCAGGGATGTATGCACTGAGGGAGAGGAGAGTGCATGTCACACAGGAGGACTTTGAGATGGCCGTGGCCAAGGTGGGTGCCAGGGGAGTGGTGGCAGTGGGGGGTAATGGGGACACAAAGTGTCCCGGGTGGCGTTTTCCAGGAGCACAAACAAGGGGGCTGTCACCGTGTGAGTGACATGGGCGAGACTGCAGAGCCCTCCCTGTGCAGAGCGGGAACTTGGTGGTTTTGGGGTAATTAACACCCAATTTGGGCACTGAATGTTGGAGTCACCCCTGTCCCCTCCCCCCAGGTGATGCAGAAGGACAGTGAGAAGAACATGTCTATCAAGAAGCTGTGGAAGTAATGGTGAGGCTGGAGCTGCTCCCTATGTGCTGTCAATAAAGAGCTGCTGTGGCCAGGCCTGGGCACTGAGCTGGGGACTGATTTGGGGATGGGGCGGGGGCTGCAGGACACTGCACCCCCCCAGAGCTGCAGGACACGGCACACACCCCGCAGAGCTGCTGCTAACTGCTTTTATTAGAAAAGATCCAAAATAGACAAAAAACTGGTTACACAAGAGGCAGAGCAGGAACCCCTGAGCCCAACCCTGGGAATCTGTAAACGCCCCCCCACCTCGGAGCCTGCAGGGGGGCAAAGGCACTTCAGTGGGGGTGGCAGTGGTGGCACTGCCCCCCTGGTCCCCTCCCTCCTCCCCAGTATCTCCAGTTCTTGGTGCCCCTGTGCCCCCACAGGCTCCTGGGGCAGAGCCAGCCCCTCTGCCCCCAAACCTCGTCAAGACAAGTGGTTAATTATGGAATTATGCAAAACAGCGGGAGGGGGAAGGAATAAACTGATTGTCACAAAATGAACCCCAGCCCTCGGTTCCGTATCCCCAGAGCAGCCCTGGGAGCCTCCCTGAGCCCCTGCAGAGCCCAGTGCAGGAAGAGGAACTCAATATATTAATTAATTAATCAAATACAAACCCACTGTACAAAACGCTGCCTTTTTTTTTTCTTTTTTCGTGTTTTTTTTTTTCTTTTTTTTTATATAAAACCTGTTCACAAAAATAGTGCAAAACGTCGGGGGGAGCTGGCGTTTGGAATGACGAACTTTGGTTGAAGAGGGGCAGGGCGGGCCTGCGGGGCTCGGGTGGGGCTGGCAGCTCCTCCCCGTGGGCACGGGCAGCGCTTCCCGGCTCCCGGGGGATTCGGGGAGCGGGAGGGGAGCGGGGAGCCCGCGGGGAGGGGCGCGATGCAAAGCGGAGGAGGCGCTGCGGGGGCCTGGGGGAGCGGGGACTCCGCTGTGCTCGGCCCGGGGGAGCCCCGGGGGCTCCCATCCCTCCAGGCACATCGGGTTTGTGCAAGTGCTGTGGCTTCCAGTCGGTACCGTCCGGCTCGGGCAGCGGGGCGGGAGCGGCCCCGGCCCCGCCCGCCCTAAGTGAGGCGGATCCCGAGCACTTGTTCCAGTTCCTGCCGGCGCTGCTGCACCTGGGGACAGCGCGGCGTCAGCGAGGGACAGGGGACGCTGCCCGGGCTCCCAGGGCTCCGTCACTGCCATCCCAACCCCGTCCCACCCCCGAGCTCACCTTGGCAAAGATGTGTCTGCCCACGGCCTCCTGCGCCCAGGGCTGTTGGTAAAACTCGGCCCGCCGCTCCTCCTCGGGGTTCCCGATCACATCCGTGATGATCTGGCCCAAACGGGACGGGGCACCGGGAGTGAGGGACCCAGAGGGCCCCAGCCCCCTCCCTGAGCTCCACGAGAGATCCAGAGGGACCCAGCCCCCTCCCTGAGCTCCACGAGAGATCCAGAGGGACCCAGCCCCCTCCCTGAGTTCCACGAGGGATCCAGAGGGCCCCAGCCCCCTCCCTGAGCTCCACGAGAGATCCAGAGGGACCCAGAAGGACCCAGCCCCTTCCCTGAGCTCCACGAGGGATCCAGAGGGACCCAGCCCCCTCCCTGAGCTCCACGAGAGATCCAGAGGGACCCAGCCCCCTCCCTGAGTTCCACGAGGGATCCAGAGGGCCCCAGCCCCCTCCCTGAGCTCCACGAGAGATCCAGAGGGACCCAGAAGGACCCAGCCCCTTCCCTGAGCTCCACGAGGGATCCNCCCAGCCCCCCACTCTGCCCAGCCCCAGGGCTTCAGAATCATGTAATTGTTAAGGTTGGAAAAGACCTTCAACCCTTACCCCAACACCACCACCATGTTCACCACTGAGCCATGACCCCAAGGGCCACATCCATGGTTCTGAGCCCCTCCCAGGACGGGGACGCCACCACTGCCCCCGGCAGCTGTGCCAGCACTGGACAACCCCTTCCAGGAAGACATTTCTCCCAGTATCCAACCTAAACCTCGCTAGCAATTGTTCCCCTTTACCTTGAGGTCCCTCCTCTGGGATTTGATCCACTCCTGGATGAAATCCTGGGGGTTGTTGCTGAAGCTCAGCATGAAATCCCTCTGTGTCTTCAGCTGGTTGATGGACTCGATGGTCTCGTGGATCTGGGCAGGTGACAGGGGTCAGAGGAGATGTGTCCCCCCACAGGACACAGCTGCCCCCTGGCAGTGTCCCCTCCCACCTTGGCATCCAGGGAGGCGATTTCCTGCTGGTTGGTGGTGGAGGCCAGGAAATTGCTCATCTGGGCTTTGAGGGGATCGTCCACCTCCACGTCGATGTCGTAGCAGGCTGTCTTCTTCTGGTCATTGGGGTCCACACTGGGGGAATGGGGTTGGGGGGACCTGCTGAGCCCCCACCTGGCTGGGGGTGGATGGACCCCCAACAGCAACACCAGTGCCCCAAGAAGCCTCAAATTTGGTGGTTCTTCCCTCCCAGCTGACTTGTGCTGGTCCTTCAGGCTGGAGACCTGAAAGCCTCCTGTGCCCCCAGCCCACGGAGCCCCCCAGCCCTGGGGACACTGCTAGGCTCACTCCCAGCCCTGGGGACACTGCTAGGCTCACTCCCAGCCCTGGGGACACTGCTAGGCTCACTCCCAGCCCTGGGGACACTGCTAGGCTCACTCCCAGCCCTGGGGACACTGCTAGGCTCACTCCCAGTCCTGGGGACACTGTTTGGCTCACTCCCAGCCCTGGGGACACTGCTTGGCTCACTCCCCAGCCCTGGGGACACTGCTAGGCTCACTCCCCAGCCCTGGGCACACCATCTGGCCCGTGGAGTCCCCCAGCCCTGGGGACACTGCCCACTCTCCAGCCCATGGGGCACCCCCAGCCCTGGGGACACTCCCCATCCCTTCATTGCCCACCCAGAGCCCCTCAGGGCCGTGCCCAGGCTGTGCCCCCACCTGATGGTGTGGTTGATGATGATGGGGTCCGGGTGCTGCAGGAGCCCTGCCAGCTTCATGGGGATCTCGGAGAAGCGCATGCGGACGCAGTTGAAGATCTGGAGGAAGCAGAGCCTTTGGCACCCCTGGCAGGGTCTCCCCTCACCTGTGCAGCCAGGTGGGGCAGCCCCAAGCTGGTGGTGCGAGCCAGAGAACAGGGAAGGGGCGCAAGCAGAGCCTGGAGGGGCTGTGGGAGCTGGTGAGAGGCCTTTCCCAGCTGGGTGGGGTGGGAATGTGCAGGTACCTGGCGGAAGTAGCGGTTGCAGTTGATGAACTCCTTCTCGTGGCTGTCCTGCAGTTTGTTGTGTTTGATGTAGAGCCACAGGGCCTGCATGATGCTGGCCCTGGTCTGGGTGTGCACCCCCAGCAGCCGGGCCAGCCGTGGGTCCAGCTTGTACTGGGGGGGCTGCGGGGACAGCTGGGTCAGCCACGGGAGCAGCCAGAGGGAAAAGCCCCCCGGAGCAGAGCCCAGCCTGACCCACCCCCATCCTGTCCCCAGCCTGGAGCACTGGGTGTTCCTGGGACAGCTGAAGGGATGGGGACTCCAGCACTCTCAGGAAGCTTGTCCCAGTTTTTAACTCCCTTTCCATGAAGAAATTCCTCCTGCTGCCCAAAGAAGAGGCACTCGGGAGTGTCGCCCATAGCCCCTGTGTCACTGCAGCTCCATGCCCAGGGCTCCCTGTGCACCTTTTGACCCCTGCATCCCCCAAACCCTCATCCAAGGCCCCTGTTTTAGCCACCTTTCCACAGAGGAATTCCTCCTGCTGCCCAAAGAAGAGGCACTCAGGAGTGTCCCCCACAGCCCCTGTGTCACTGCGGGTCCATGCCCAGAGCTCTCTGTGCTCCTTTCAATCCCTGCATGTCCAAACCCTCATCCAAAGCCCTGTCCCAGCCCATCCCCAGCCCTGGCTGCCCCCCAGGTGGCCCCAGGCCGTACCTGGTGGTCCAACATGAGCAGCAGGGTGCACTTCACATTGACATCCCCGGGACGCTTCACCTGGAAGCCGTCGGTCTCCTGGGTCGTGGGCATCCGGTGCCACTGCAAGGGACAACGGGGACACTGCTCAGGCCAGGGCCATGGAACCCACCCTGCCAGCAGGGTTTGTGTCTGCAGAGCTGGGCTGGGGCTCTGGGCAGGGGCTGGCACAGCCTGGGCACCCCTGGCAGCGCCTGATCCCAGTGGTGGCAGCTCAGAGCTCTCCCAGTCCATCCCATGCTGGTTGTGCCCCAGCACTGGGATGGACTGGGGCAGTTCCAGCCCCGAGTCCTGGGGTGCAGGGCTCCCACAGCTTCTGATCAGTCCTGCAGGAATGTGCAGCAGAGCTGCTCCCAGCTTCCCCTGAAGGGCATTCAGCCTCTCCACTGAATCTCCCAGGGCAAAAGCATGAGCTGGGTGCAGGGAGAGCTCCAGGCAGGAGCACCCAAGAAAGGCCTGATCCTTCTCCCAGGCATGGCTTAACCCCCCCAAGGACCCTCCAGCTCAGGGACAGGCAGGAGGGCAAACCCTTCTTCACACAGGGCACTGGGGTGAGCCTCCTGTGGGATCAGCACCCCCGTGGGGACCCCTGTGTGCCAGCCTGGGGGGAAAGCTGCCTCTGGGGCCACGTCCCTGCCCCCACACAGCAGAGCAGAGCAGAGCTCTGGCTGAGGACCTGGGCTCTGAGGGGTCAGAGCCGAGCTCTGCTGGGGACAAAAGGCGTCCCTAAACCTCAGCTGGGAAAGCAGGAGAGCACGGTCCCCACGGAGGGCCTGGCACTGCCCCCAGCCCCAAAAACCTGCTCAGGCCCCTCTCCCAGCAGGACAGACCCTGGCCTGGGAGCTGAGCACCCAGAGGGGGAGCAGCAGGGCCGTGCCCCCATCTCCCACTGGGGTCCCCTCCCACCTCACCTCCACCAGGTGATTGTCCGGCCCGTAGAGCTCCTTGTCCAGCTCGATCACGAGGCTCTTGAAGAAGGAGGAGAACTTCCTCTTCTGCTTGCTGGGCTGCAGACAGGGCAGCAGAGACTTCTGATCCCAAATCCAGCCCCAGACCCCGGAGTGAGGAAGGTGCTGCCCCAGCTGAGCTCTCAGCACAGCACCAGTGCTCCCAGCATCTCCTCATCCCTCCTGGATGCTCCTTATGGACCAGCTCCTCCTCCCACCATCACTCCTTCCCTCCTGGATCCTTATGGACCAGTGCTCCTCCTCCCACCATCATTTATCCCTCCTGAGTCCTGATGGAGCAGAGTCCCTCCCACCAGCACCTCATCCCTCCTGGATGATCCCTATGGACCAGCTCCTCTCACCACCACCAGCCCATCCCTCCTGGATCCTGACAGAGCAGCTCCTCCCTCCCTCCCTCCCTCCCCCTGGATGCTCCTGATGGACCAGAGCTCCTCCTGCCATCCCTCCAGCCCTGCTGGATCCTCACATCCTCCAGCAGCTTCCCCTCCACACGGAGCTCCCAGGAGGCCACACGCTCCCCTCCCTCTCCCTCCTCCTTGGCCGGGGTGAAGGTGTTGGAGATGTAAATCCTGAGCTTCCGCTTTTGCTGTGGAATGGGAACAGAGAGAGGGAGTGAGAGGGGACTGCAGCACCCATCTCCATCTCAGCATGAGAGGAAACGGCCTCAGGGGAGGTTCAGATTGGATATTAGGGAACGTTTATCCAGGGGAAGGGCTGTAAAACACTGGAATGGGCTGCCCTGGGCAGAGGTGGAATCCCCCATCCCTGAAGTGTCCCAGAAACGTGTGGATATTCCACCTGGGGACATGGCTTAGGGTGGTGGTTGGACTGGATGACCTCAGAGGATTTTTCCAACCTTAAGTTTCCCACGATTCCATGATTCCCAGCCCCCTCCCAGCCCCCCTCTCACCGTCAGGGGTTTCTTGATGGCCTCCTGGATCTCCATCCTCTTCCGAGCAATGGTTTGGTCCAGCTTGCGCTCGAAGGCCAGCAGGTCCATGTAGGCCTGGGATTCTGGGACCAGCTCCCGGATCTGGGCACAGGAGTGGTCAATCCCAGTGTGCTGGGATGGGCTGGATCCCCCCACAGCCCCAGCAGCCAGCGAGACACCAGGTGACAAGTCCAGCATCCAGTTCTTATTTTAAACCCAGCCTGGAGCCCTGCAAAGCTCTGCCCAAACCAGTCTGGAGCCTATCGCTGCTCCCAGCAGCATTCCTGCATGGAATGGAACCCTGGAATCTCAAGAGGGACTCTTAGGGACCTCCTGAGATCTCCATCCCACCCCATTCCTGCTCCTCGCTTGCTCAGAGTCCAACCCCACCCCAACCCTCTCCTGCCGTGCCAGAGGGAGAGACAGAAACATTCCAGGGTGGTTTGGGATTGAACAGAAATTCCCAGTGGGCAGGAGGGCACTCAGGGAGATCCTCCCTTTTTGGGGACCCCCCATCCCCTGCAGCAGCTCAGCTCTGTCCCCCGGGCTGAGGTGACACTCACCCTCTGTGGCAGCACCTTGTCAGCCATCTTCCTCCTCTTCACCCTGGGAAACAGGAACAATGACAGCTCCCACAGGACACCCTGCTGCCTGTCCTCTGGGGGGATGGAGACTGGGAAAGGTTCCTGCCCCAGAGGTGCTGGCACTGCCCAGGCTCCCCAGGGAATGGTCCTGGCCCCGAGGCTGCCAGAGCTCCAGGAGCCTTTGGACAGCGCTGCAGGGATGGACAGGGGGGGGTTGGTGGGGGNTGGGACTGGGGGTTCATTCCCACTCAGGATATTCCTGGGGGAAGGTGCTGGATGTTGCAGCCTGACCCAAGGGAAGGAAATCCAGGAAATCCTGGAGAAAGCAAAGGTGATAACAAGGTAAAGCCAGGGCTGCAGGACAGAATTCCCAAATTTCCCCTCTGAAAGCAGCCATCCCATTCTCCCAGTGCTCCAAACCAAAGCCACTGCCAGGAACTCCCTTAAACCCAGCTCAAACCAAACCTTGCTGTGGTGGGGCTGAAATCCTGGGAAAATCCAGCTTGGCTGGATCCAGCCCTGCCCATGGCAGATTCCCATCGCCCCCAGCCCATCCCAGTGCCCAGCCAGCCCCTGCTCAGCCTGGGCACAGCAGGGAATGCTCTCCTCTTTTCCTGCCCAGGAGATGGGGCAGGGTCCAGCAGCACAGGGAATTCCCATTTCTCCAGCTGCACCTGGAGCAGCAGGATCACACGGGAGGGGTCCAGGGGACACTGCATGGTCCTGGAGAACACTCCAGGAGAGGTCAGAGCCCCTCTCTGGAGCAATTCTGCCCCATCCCACCCTCCTCCTGCAGAGTCTGGACACCCCAGAGCAGCTGGAAGCTCCTAAGCCCTTGATGTGGTGGCTGGGAGCAGGGAATGTCCAGCCACAAGCCAGGCTGATCCCTGTCCCCAGCCCCCAGCCCTGATGGGATGGCTCTGATGTCCCTGGGGGTGCCAGGCTGATCCCTGTCCCCTGTCCCCAGCCCTGATGGGATGGCTCTGATGTCCCTGGGGGTGCCAGGCTGATCCCTGTCCCCAGTCCCCAGCCCTGATGGGATGGCTCTGATGTCCCTGGGGGTGCCAGGCTGATCCCTGTCCCCAGCCCTGATGGGATGGCTCTGATGTCCCTGGGGGTGCCAGGCTGATCCCTGTCCCCAGCCCCAGCTAGCTCCAGCTGGGCAGTGCTGGGATGGCCCAGGAGGGATCAGGAAGCCAATGGAGCTGCCAGGGAAGGGAATGGGACCTGAGCATCCATGAGCACCAAGGGATCCTGCCTGGAGATCCTAGGAGCCAAAGAGCCCCCACAGACAGGGATCAGCTGGGAACCAGCAGGGAGCTGCTGGCAGAGCCCAAACAAGGAGTCCTGCCCTGACTGGTGTTCCAGGAACATCCCTAAAATCTGCCAGCCCCATCCCACACTTCCATCCACATCTGTGCCTGCCAGAGCCACCTGGGAGGATGAAGAAGACCCCCAGGAGCTGCTGCTGGGGACCCACGAGGCTCTTTGGTTCCTGGTGTGGAGATCAGAGTGAGAGGAAGTTGCAAACTGAGGAATCTCTGCCTGCATCCCAAAACATCCCATGCCCAAGCTCTGGCAGATGCCAGGCTGGAGGAAAACCCTGCTGGTCCCCCCCTCTGCAGCAGGACAGGAGCTGTGCCACTCTGCATGATGTGACACTTGTGACACACTTGAAAGGGGACCTGGAGAGGCTTTGGGGTCTTGAAGAGAGTCAAACACTGACTGAACACAGCCCTGAAATCCCTGTCCTAAATGGAATTACATCCATCTTTTTACAGCTCTGTATCTGCAGTGACATCTCACTGATATTAGGTATTATTTATATTTATATAGGTATTTCCAGAACAGGGCTCTCCTGTGCTCTGGAGAAGTTTCCCAGCAGAAGATCCTGTTGGGAATGAATTATTGTGCCTGGTTTGAACCAAGCTCAGCTCAGCTGGAAAACAGGAGGTGAAACACAACCTGGATGTATGGAGAAGCAGGATGTCAGCTTGGATTAGCGTGGTAGTCCTGGCAATGTTCAAGGAGCTGGGAGCACCCTGGGAGAGTGGAAGGTGCCCTGGCTGGGACTGGATGGGCTGCAAGGTCCTTCCACCCACCCACCCCCCCACCCACTGGGTGATTTCACAAAGAGCAGCATCACCCAGCAGGGCCCCCGTCCTCCCGTGGGGACCCTCTGGGGTGGGACAGGCCAGCCTTACCCTCTCCTGGGGGTGGCCATGGGTGGCTGTGCCTGGGGGGTCAGCAGGCGCTTCCTGAAGGGATCCATCATGGCCTGGGGCAGGCCGGGCCTCAGCGGGGTGGCTGCTCCGTACGGGGGGGCCCCCGGGGGTGCCACCTGCAGCCCTGCCATGGGCATCCTGCCCCCGGGGGGCATCCCGGGCCGCTGCTGGGAGACAGGGACACGGCTGAGACAGGACCCTGGCCATGGTGCCACCCACCCTGGGTGCCGCCCACCCTGGTGCCACCCACCCTGGGTGCGACTCACCCTGGTGCCACCCACCCTGGGTGCAACTCACCCTGGTGCCACCCACCCTGGGTGCCACCCACCCTCAGTGCCACCCACCCTGGGTGCCGCCCACCCTGGTGCCACCCACCCTGGGTGCAACTCACCCTGGTGCCACCCACCCTGGGTGCAACTCACCCTGGTGCCACCCACCCTGGGTGCCACCCACCCTGGTGCCACCCACCCTGGGTGCCACCCACCCTGGTGCCACCCACCCTGGGT
>VZRH01001979.1:83024-93101 GCA_013397555.1 Urocynchramus pylzowi
TTTTTTTTTTTTTCCTTCTTTTTTTTTTTTCCCCCCAGTGCAAACCTGAGCTGGGTCCCTGTTTTCCCTGTGCAGTTTTCCTTCCTCGGGATGGGCACTGTGGTGGGGAGGGGTCAGCAGGCGATTTCCTCCAGCGTCCCCAGCGGGGCCTGCAGGGGCACGGTCACAGTGTGGCTCAGGCTCTCCGAGTGGTTTGGCACTGGATCACAGGTGCTCTGCCATGGAAAACCAGGGAAAACCAGGGAACGTGTCATCCCACAGCTGCTGAGTGCTCCCACGTGCTCAGGGACTGAAACAGCCCATGCCTCAAACACTGACAGAAAGTTCTGCTCGTTGTGACAAGAACTGATAAAGGAGCTGTGGAAAACGAGGTTTACTTTTTTGGTAAAATTAAAAAAAAAAAAAAGTTTAATAAAAAGATATAGGCGACAGAAATAAAGTAAAGGGTTAAAAATGGTTGGGTGTTTGGTATTTAGTTAAAAGCACACATCTTTGGAGATACTTCTCAAATATTTTTCTGTTATATCAGCTTGTATATTCATAGACTTTTATGCATATTATATTGTTCTATAAACTAGTTTACATAGTCTAGGAACTATTCTGTATGGTACTTCTTTGGGTCTGTTTTTTTAGAGTATGTGTGGCTTTTGGTTTATTCTCTTTATTACTTCTAGTTTGGGCTTTGGTTTATATTTTCTTTAGATGTAGATGTTGATAATTGGTATATCAATAGTAGGGTCTTCATTGCATGTTCACTGGATGTTCACTCATAGCTATATTAGCTACTATTATTATTGTATTAAGTTTTTGTTAATGGTAGAAATTGATGTAATTTTAACATGATACATATAGTATACATAGTGTATATACATATATATAGTATACATATCTTAACATTTGTGAAAAGCCAACAATATAATATGTATTTATAACAGTAGCCACAAGCACAGAAAGCTCCTTGGAAAGCTTTGGGCTGGAAGTCCAACTGCTGGGATGGGATAAAGGGAAACCATCCTTCAATCCCCCCAAACAGCCAAGGCTGAGGGGAGCAATGCATCCAGCAGAAATGCAGCAGAGGCTTCCCTGGCTGGGTTTGGGGTTGGAGAGACTGAAATAGCTCATGCCTCAAACACTGATAGAAAGTTTTGCTCATTATAACAGAACCAGATAAAGAAGGAACAGCCAAAGAAGCCTCCCTGAAGATGCCTGGCTGGCACTTTGGATTGTAAATGAAACCTAATTTAGATAAAGGGAAACCCATTCCTTAATCACCTCAGGCCCAGGAAAAGCAAACAAGGCTGAGGGAGAGGAATGCATCCACCAGAAAGCCAAACACAGCAGAGACCCCTCCCTGGCTGGGTTTGGGGTGGGGGAGACAGAGCCCGCAGCAGCCAGGTTTAATCCCCCGAAATGAGGGGAAATGAGGAGGTTTTGGGTGTACCTCTGGTCAGGGGCAGTGACCACCCACCCCCCCTTACACCTTAAACCAGCCCAGCAGGGGATCCCCAGCCCTGGGAAGGCACATCCACGGGATATCCACGTGAGGAGCAGCTCAGGGGGTGTCATAACCATCAGAGACCCCCGATGCTGCCAGAGTCATTGCTGGGGCCTTGCACCGCAGGACTGCCCGAGGTGCAGCACACCTGGACTCTGTGTGAGGACACAGAGGCAAACTCCAGCCCTGCCTGGGTTTTCCCACAGCCTGAGCTTCATTAACCCATCAGATTCTGTGCTGCTGGGGGGGCTTTTGCCACCAAGACCAGCTGCAGAGGATCAATGGGACCAGCCATGGATGGTGATATTTTCCTTATTCTGTCTCTGTCCCTCTCCTTCTGTTCTCCCCACCTATTTTCCATTTCTTTCCCTTGCTTCTTCTCTCTTTTCTCTCTCCCCCTCATATTCACTATCCAATAAACCCCAGACTACTGTCACTGGCATCTGGTCCCGTTTGCACCTTGACTGGGGCAGAGGCATCTCCAGTTATAATTTTCTCAATGTGACACACGTGGGAAGAGCTCCAGCATTCCCAGGGCATTTCCCCTTCTCTCCTTACCACGTTCTCATCATGGCTCCCGTCCTCTTCCTCTTTTCCAAGAAGGTCCAATAACTTTTCCTTGATCAGCTGCAAGAAGAGGGAGCCAGGGTTAAGGTGGGAAGAGGCTGCAGGAGGATGGGGAGCACTGGGGTCTGCTGGGTTTGGGGGTGCATTCCAAAGGGTCCAGAGAAGGAGGATGCTCCAAGGGCTGGGCCATGGAAAGGCTGGGAGAGCTGGGGGTGTCACCTGGAGAGGAGAAGCTCCAGGGAGGGCTCAGAGCCCCTGCCAGGCACTAAAGGGGCTCCAGGAGAGCTGGAGAGGGACTGGGGACAAGGGATGGAGGGACAGGACCCAGGGAATGGCTCCCACTGCCAGAGGGCAGGGATGGATGGGAGATTGGGAATTGGGAATTGCTCCCTGGCAGGGTGGGCAGGCCCTGGCACAGGGTGCCCAGAGCAGCTGGGGCTGCCCCTAAATCCCTGGCAGTGCCCAAGGCCAGGCTGGGCACTGGGGCTGGGAGCACCTGGGACAGTGGGAGGTGTCCCTGCCATGGCAGGGGTGGGAATTCAATGGTTGTTAAGGTCCCTTCCATCCAAACCATTCCAGCATTCGCTTTCAAGGAATAAAACCCACAAAAATTCTATTTTTTGGGACACTTTTGGGGTTCAGGGAAAGCTCCCAGCTCTGTGAGCTCCATTTCCCTTCCCAGGGCCCTCATTTTCTGCTGCTGCAGGGTTTGGCTTCCAGGGAAATCCCATAAAACTTGGGAAGTGTTTTACTGGAATACTCCCACTGGGAAAAAGATAATTAAAACCAACAAGAAGAAAGCTGAAATCCCAAAAAATTGGGTCAGTTTCTAAGGAATGTGGATCCTGGCTGGTGCAGGGAAGTGTGGGGGGAATTTGGGACCAGGAGGATGGAGCTCAGCAGAAGATCACAAAAAAGCCTCTTTATGGTCAATATTTCCCCTGAATTTGGCCAATCCATGAAAAAACAATATTTGCATCTGATTGCTGTCATTCCCAGAATGTCTAAATATTTTGGCTGAGAACTCAAATTTTTGAGGTGCTAACTCTCCCTTTGTGAAACTCCGAGCAGAGTGGAAAAACTGCATGGATATTTTTTAAAATTGTAAGCTATTTTATTCCTTTTTTCCTGGCTGGTGTGGGTTAAATACCTGGGATTGTGGAAATTCTCTTGCTGGGGCATGCCCAGGGAGCTTCTCTGAGGGGACAAAATTAATTTAAAGCCCAAATAAGAAGAAAAAAACAAAAAGCGCAGCAAAACCCCCCACATTTGACAAATTTTATCAGCAGATGTCAAAGAAAGGAGGAAAACAGAGAGGAAAAACCCAAACTTGTGAGGTTTCTTATGGCCTATTTAAGAAAAATCCCCAAGAAATCCAGGAAAAGGCAAATTTAATGAAATATTTGGGTATTCAGGCCAAGCTCTAAATCCAGGCTCAGCTTTTGTTGATCTCTGAGCTTTAGGCCTGGAATTTTCCATATTTTTTATTCCTGGTTAATGGCACCAATGCTGGAGCTGCCCAGGAGGGATTGGGATGGGGGCAATTGTCTGAAAATATAAAAACATAAGGTCAGCATCCTAAAAAAAATGAAAATGAGAGGATCTGAAGTGAGTTCAGAGCTGGGATTGTGGGATTCCCTTCCCTGGAATGTCCCCAGCCTGGGTTGGGACACATTAAATCAAATGGACAACAATAAATAAAATTCCCGTGGGAATAAAACTCCTGTTCCCACCCTGAGCTGGGGCTCTGGGAGAGCTGGTTGAGGCAGGTTGGAAATACAGGATTTTGGGGGGGCTCTGGGATCCCCAAGGAACAGAACATCGAGGGATGGGGGGCACCAGGAATGGCAAATCTGGGGATGAGAGACATCGGAAATCCAGGGATGAGGAGCACCAGGAGGGGCAAATCTGGGGATGAGGAGGCATCAGGAGTGGCAAGAACAGGGCTGAGGGGCTCCAGGATGGGAAATCCCAGGCTGAGGAGCTCCAGGATGGGAAATCCTGAGCTGAGGGGCTCCAGGATGGGAAATCCTGGGATGAGGAGCTCCAGGATGGGAAATCCCGAGCTGAGGGGCTCCAGGATGGGAAATCCTGGGATGAGGAGCTCCAGGATGGGAAATCCTGGGATGAGGGGCTCCAGGATGGGAAATCCTGAGCTGAGGAGCTCCAGGTTGGGAAATCCTGGGATGAGGAGCTCCAGGATGGGAAATCCCAGGCTGAGGGGCTCCAGGATGGGAAATCCTGGGATGAGGAGCTCCAGGATGGGAAATCCCAGGCTGGTGCTGGGAAGGCCTTACCTCATACAGGTAATCGAAGAGCTCGAGGATGGTGAGGATGCTGGCCCCGATGAACAGCCCCATCTGGCCACCAATGTCACCTGCAGGGGACAGCACCGTGAGGGCCCCCGGGCACTGCTGGGCCCTGCCTGGGAGCTGCCATCCTCGGAAACTGGGAACAATTCCCCCAGGGCAGCAGCCTCTCCGATGGCATCGGCAGCAGCCCGATGGTTTTCCTGCTAATGGAGCTTGGAGCCCTCCAGGCTGCATCCCAGGAACCCCAATTCCCACTCTGGGCTCCATGGATGTCCCTGGAGCCAAGGAAAAACCCCAACCTGGCAAAAAGTGGGAAGGGATTCCCTTCCCTGGAATGGGACATGTCCCCAGCCTGGATTGGGACACATGCAATCAACAGCCATGGACAGTTCTCACATCCCATGGCAATGAAACTCCCTGCTCCAACCTAGGTGCCCTAGGGTTTTTGGGAAGCATCTCCTGCCTTCTCCTTGAGTGTCCCGGGTGGAGGAGGAACCTGAGGAGATTCCCAGGAATCTGCTGGGAAGGTGACTGGGATGTGATGCTCAGGGAAGGCAAATCCCATGGATTTTGCTGGAAAACAGCCCTGGATTGACCCCCAGAGCAAAGGCACCCATGGGTGGGGGGAAGGGGCCTTTTCCAGGGGTGTCCAGGAGACACGGAGAGAGGAAAGAGGGGAAAAGTTTGGGAGCAAGGTGAGAACCCTGAATGATCCCAGGGGGTACTCCAGGTTTAGACCAGGGGGAATCTCCTGGAGGCTTTGAGCCTGGGAAAAAGATTCTGGGATGAGGCTGTTCCAGAAGTTCCAGAGCCTTGGGAATGAGGCTCCCATGAGGTGTAAACAGGGTTTGGGTCAGAGAGGCTCCAGCAGCCTCCTCTTCCTGCCTGGGATTCCTGGAAAAGCCCCAGGAGGTGCAGAAGGGCTCCTGAGGGGGCATTTGGCAGGGCCACCCTTGTGGGGTGACATGGGGACACCTCCGTGCCCCAGGGGTGAGCCAGCTCCAGCTCCCCAGGGTGCTGAGCACTCCTGGCATTCCAGAGGGATCCAGGGATTTGGGGTGGCTCAGGGAGGCTGCAGGGCTGGGGGAGGACTCACCCCCACCCCAAACCAATGGGGACAACCCCAAATCTGCAGCTGGGACCCCACAGCTGGAGCTGAGCATGGAGCATGAGGGTCTCCTGCAGCTCTCCCATGAGGCATCCAAAGGCCAAGGGCCCAGGCCTGGCTGGAAAAGGTGGATTTGGAGCAGGGAAGAGGTGATGGGGAGATGGTTTTGGGATGTCCCCCACACCCTGCACCACAGAGAGCACCCAGCACCCACCCAACCCCAAATCTCCAAACAGCTGGAAGCAAGCAGGAATGGAGCAGCTCCAGAACCTTCCATGGGTCTCCTCCACCTCCTGCTGGAAAGGACGGATTTGGAGCAGGGAAGAGGTGATGGAGACGTGATTTTGGGATGTCCTCCACACACTGGCCAGGGGGCAGCACAGAGAGCACCCAGCCCCAAAATCTCCCAACAACGGGAGCAGGCACGGATGGAGCAGGACCTTCCATGAGTCTCCTGCAGCTCCTTCATGAGGCACCCAAAGGCCAAGAGCTCAGGCCCAGTTGGAAAGGATGGATTTGGAGCAGGGAAGAGGTGATGGAGATGTGATTTTGGGATGTCCTCCCCTACACACTGCCCAGGGTGCACCACGGGGACCAGAATCCCCAAAACCTGGGGTGCTGGGATAGAGCAGAACCTTCCATGGGTCTTGTTCCCCTTCCTCCATGAAGCAGCTGAAGGCCAAGAGCTCAAGCCTGGCCTTGAAAACTTGGATTTGGAACAGGGAAGAGGTGATGGGGAGATGCTTTTGGGATGTCCCCCACACCCTGCACCACAGAGGGCACCCGGTGCCCACCCAGCCCCAAAATATCCAAAAAAAGGGAGCAGGCATGAAGCAGCCTGGCAGGGATGGAGCAGCTCCAGAACCTTCCATGAACACACGGAGGATCCATGGGGACATTCCTGGGATGCCGTGGTGGGGTGAGGAAAGAAGACATGGGGCCTTGCTGGGGGTTTCAGGGCTGTGGACCCCTCCCAGCCTCCCTCTGCCCCTCCCAGACCAGTAGAGACCCCAAACTGGTCCCAGTCCCCCCTTACCAAGTAAGGCTGCCACTTCATAGGCTTTCTTCTGCTCAATGGTCTCATAGTTGAGTGCTTCAAAAAAAATGTCCAGCACGAGAATATTCTCTCTGTGGGAACAGGAAAAACATCAGCCCAGGAGCCACGGGTGGCCCAGTACTTTGGGATAAGGGAAAAAGGGGATTTTGGGGCTTTATTCCACTTTGTATGGATTGTTCCTCTCTCTGGGGTCCTCAGAACCCACAGAACTTGGAGCTGGTGCAGACCAGGAGCTCAGGGCACCCTGAGGGCTCTGGGAGCCTTTGGAGCAGCTGGGAAAGGTTTCCCCAGAACTCCCCAGATCTTGGATCTCACTTTGCTGGGAACCCTTCTCTTAGAAGGTAATTCCTGATTGTGAGGGTGGGCAGGCCCTGGCACAGGGTGCCCAGAGCAGCTGTGGCTGCCCCTGGATCCCTGGCAGTGCCCAAGGCCAGGCTGGATGGGGTTTGGAGCAATCTGGGACAGTGGAAGGTGCCCTGCCCATGGCAGGGGGGGGCACTGGGTGGGTTTAAGGTCCCTTCCCACCCAGGCCATTCCATGATTCCATGATTTTGTGAAGCAGAATCCAAGGGATCTGGAACAACTCTCACTTCCCACACACAGCAATCACATGCCCAGGGCTGGGAGAGCTCCACGGCCTGAGGACCTCAGTCCAGAGATACAAATCTCCAACAGGACCAGAAAAGTGGGAAATCCTGCACTTTTTTTGGTGGGACTGGAGGATTCCCAAGAGGGCAATCCTTGGGGAAGGAACTCAGAGAAGAAATCTACTGAGAAGAAATCAACCTCATCTCTCCCAGGCTCTCACTCTGCTCTTCCCTGGAGGACATCCCTGTGCTGGGGATGGATTGGCCAGGTCTGGGCATTCTGCAGACATTTCCCTCCCAAAACCCAAAGGAATTCAGGTCCTCCCCCACTCACGAGATGTATTTTTCTGACTTGTTGAACTTCTTCTCCAGGTACTTGGCCGAGGTCTTGCTGGGGATCTTGACCATGGAGAGCTCCTTGTTGTACCTGGTGAGGTTACAGGGGGTCCTGCAGATGCAGTAATTGCTGTCCTTCTCTGCCAGGAGACCTGCGGGGGGGCAGGCATGGAGCACACGGGACCCCACGGAGCTGGGATCCCAGGGAGCAGGGACACGGAGCAGGGACATGGAGCAGGGACACAGAGCAGGGCAGGATCCCATGGAGCAGGGACATGGAGCAGGGTGGGACCCCATGGAGCTGGGACACGGAGTGGGGTGGGATCCCATGGAGCAGGGACATGGAGCAGGGACACAGAGCAGGGAGGGACCCCAGGGAGCAGGGACATGGAGTGGGGTGGGACCCCAGGGAGCAGGGACACGGAGTGGGGTGGGACCCCATGGAGCAGGGACACGGAGNGATCTGGAACAACTCTCACTTCCCACACACAGCAATCACATGCCCAGGGCTGGGAGAGCTCCACGGCCTGAGGACCTCAGTCCAGAGATACAAATCTCCAACAGGACCAGAAAAGTGGGAAATCCTGCACTTTTTTTGGTGGGACTGGAGGATTCCCAAGAGGGCAATCCTTGGGGAAGGAACTCAGAGAAGAAATCTACTGAGAAGAAATCAACCTCATCTCTCCCAGGCTCTCACTCTGCTCTTCCCTGGAGGACATCCCTGTGCTGGGGATGGATTGGCCAGGTCTGGGCATTCTGCAGACATTTCCCTCCCAAAACCCAAAGGAATTCAGGTCCTCCCCCACTCACGAGATGTATTTTTCCGACTTGTTGAACTTCTTCTCCAGGTACTTGGCCGAGGTCTTGCTGGGGATCTTGACCATGGAGAGCTCCTTGTTGTACCTGGTGAGGTTACAGGGGGTCCTGCAGATGCAGTAATTGCTGTCCTTCTCTGCCAGGAGACCTGCGGGGGGGCAGGCATGGAGCACACGGGACCCCACGGAGCTGGGATCCCAGGGAGCAGGGACACGGAGCAGGGAGGGACCCCAGGGAGCAGGGTGGGACCCCATGGAGCAGGGACACGGAGTGGGGTGGGACCCCATGGAGCAGGGACACGGAGCAGGGTGGGACCCCACGGAGCAGGGACACGGAGCAGGGACATGGAGCGGGGCGGGATCCCATGGAGCAGGGAGTGATCCCATGGAGCAGGGTCACGGAGCAGGGACATGGAGCAGAGATCATCCCTCCCAGCAAGGGGCCAAGGGGCCGCTCTGGACATTTCTCTCCCAGTTCATCCCAGTTCCCACCCCCTTGGAGAGGCCTCTTGCTGGAGCCACACTGTCATCAACAACAGCTCGGAGAACTCGCGGCCGAGCCCCTGAATCCAGCCTTGGAATGGGTCCCTGCATCCCAAACCCAGCCCAGGGGGCTCCTGGGGCTCCCCTGGTCCCGAGGGTTTCTGTGCTCACGGAGCCCTTTGCCCCATGGAGAACCAGGAGAAACTTCATCCCAGGGTGCATCCAGCACCTCCCAGCAACCTGGGGCCAATCCCAACCCCGCTCCAGGCTGCAGATCCCCCGGGTCCTGCTGGCCAGGAGCATCCAGGCCGCTGGAATTCCTTGACCTTTCCCTCCCCGGATCCAGGGATCCCCCGGTACTCACTGAGCGCGGGCTCTGCGCATTCCTTGTACTGCTCCGGGGTGCAGAAGGGAGCATCCCCTGCAGGGACAGGACAAAGCCATCACAGGGGGACACTGGGCTCTCCCTGGGGACACAGGGACTTCTCAACCTTAAGCAGACCCAGGTCTCTCTTCCATGGCTTGCCCCTATTTCACAGGGAATCATGGAATATCCTGGGCTGGAAGAGACCCCAAGGACCATCCAGTCCCACCCCTGGCCCTGCCCCCCACCAACCCCCCCCTGTCCATCCCTGCAGCGCTGTCCAAAGGCTCCTGGAGCTCTGGCAGCCTCGGGGCCGGGACCATTCCCTGGGGAGCCTGGGCAGTGCCAGCACCCCTGGGGCAGGAACCTTTCCCTGAGATCCATCCCAAACCCCCCGTGACACAACCTCAGGCCATTCCCTGGGTCCTGTCCCTGTCACAGGGAGCAGAGATAGGAACTGTCCCTTCTGTGCCCCTGCTGAGGACATTGGGCTCACTGAGCTCTGCCCTCAGCCCCCTCTGCTCCACCTGAACATCCCAAGTGCCCTCAGCTGCTCCTCCTGTGGCCTCTCCAGACCCTTCCCCATCCTCATGTCCCTCTTTTGGACACCTCCCGAGTTCTTTGATGTCTTTTTTATTTTGTGGTGCCCCAAACTTCCCCAGCACTCTCGGTGAGGCTGTCCCAACCCAGAGCAGGGCTGGACAATCCCTCCCTGCCCCTCTGCTGTCCCTGATCCCCCAGGACAGGGATGGCCCTGCTGGCTCACATCCAGGCTTTCCCAAAGGCCACAGGCACCTTCTTCCCTCAGGTACTCCCAGTCCTTCCAGCCCCAGGTGTCCCCTGGTGTCCCTGACCTGACCTGACATGTGGACTGTCCCTCCAGCCCATGCCCAGGTGTATCTGCAGGTGTCCCTGTCCCTGATGTGGCACATGGCCTGTCCCTCCAGCCCATG
>VZRH01001987.1:6647-26160 GCA_013397555.1 Urocynchramus pylzowi
CGATCTGAGCCCATGCTCTGAGCACGGGCAGGTGATGAAACAGGAGCGTGGCTGGTCTGTGGGGGCTGGTTTGACCCTGCAGCCAAGTGGCACTGACCCCAAACCTCCCCAGCCATGTTGGGGACACACCCACCCTGGTAGTGGAGCTGGAAGGTCCCCACCACGTCGTCCTGGAAGGTGCGGAAGTAGACGGAGATGGTGTTGGTGGGGCTGCGGATCACCTGGCCTTCCACCAGAAGGGTCTGGTTGGCCAAGACCACCAGAGCATCGCCGTCCACGCCACGGATGGACAGCACCTCCCCGTCTGACAGGTTCACGCTCTTCACCTGCAGGGAGCAGAGAGCTGTGAGCTGTGGGGCAGAGTGGAGACCCCAGAGGTCACATCCCAGCCCAAACGCGCCCAGAGCGTGGCACCAGCACAGCGCTGCAGCAAAACCAGGGCACCCCTCAGGGTTTGGTGCTCACCGCCCAGCCTTGCACCAGGAAACCTCTCCAGGATCCCCCACCCCACTGGGGAGTGCTCGGGGAGCCACACAGCAAGTGCATCTAATGAGTAGTTCCAAAAGGCTTTAATTATTATTTGGAAATAGCTGAGCAGTAACCTCACATTTACATTTCACGTCCATTTAGCTTAATAAATGGGCTCATATTTCAGCAGAAAGATGCTCATCAGACCGTTTGTTTCCCTGAGTGTGCGAGGCCCGGGGCTCTATATTTAGCAGCAGCCCAGCCGTGGCTGGGAGCGCTCCCGACGATGTTGTGGCTGCAGGGATTTGTGGCTGCTGTCAGCGCCGTGCCCGCCTCCCCCTGGCACACGGGGCTGGGATGTGCCCCCCTCCAAGGGCACTGCACGGAGCCAGGCTCAGCCCCCAGCATCCTGAGCCTGCTCCTGAAGGAAGATCCCTGGGAAACCTCGTTCCTCGCTGCAAAGCTGGATTCACATCCCCAGGCTGGTTCAGAGCAGGCCTGGGCTCACCCCAGCCCATGTTGCAATCCAAGAGGAGCTGATTTTGACTTATTTTTCCAGCTGGGTCCTGACAGGGAAAAGCATTGTCTGGAGCATGGGCCACGTGCCACTCTGACCCCCAGCCTGCCCTGGGTCATTTCTTCTTTTCCAGATTTTGTCACAAAAACGTGTCCCCCCCAGCATGGCCAGCACACCCTGTGGCTGGTGGGATGGCTTGGATCTGATTATTAATAAATGGGATGAATTAAGTGTTATTTGGGTGAATTATTTGGAGTCCAGGGATCCAAGTGAGCTCCATACAATGCCAGCAATTTCCCCCAGTTCCCACTGGGACAGAGCTTTGCTTCTCCAGCTGGGTCTGGATCCCTGCAAAGATTTTTCCAAGGTGTTTCTATCAGATCTTGTTCTGCAGTCACTTGGAGCCAAACCTGTTCCCCAGCAGGCTCCCTCCAGTACTGGTGGCACCACGCACATGACACAGAGCCAAATCACTCTGGGAAATTGGGAAGGGGATTCAGGGGAGCAGCTGGAGCAGGCAGAGCTCTGCAGAAGGGAGGAAGCTGGGGATCAGGGCTGGCTGTCACGGGACACACACACACACAGACTCGGTTCCAGCATCAGCCTCCTCTCGGTGAAGCCAGGGGAGCAGGGTGTCACCACCACAAGTGCCATTCCCTGTGCCAGCATCAGGCTGGCATTCCCAGAGGAGCCTGGAGAAACCAGCGAGTGCAGACACTGCCGTGGCCCCGTGCCAGGGCCCGTCAGCCCTGCGAGAGGGACCATATGTGCGAGCTCTGCCCGGGGCTGGGAGCACGGGCTCTGACTTCAATCACAGCCTGCACCCACAGCAGCTGCTCCAGAGCCCTGGGAAGGCAGCAGGGATCCTCGAGCCAGGCTGCCAGCCTGGCTCACCCACTGGAAAAACCTCTTTAGGGAAATTCTATTTCCTGCCAAGAAGATTCAAGAATTTTAAAAATAAATATAATTTCACGAAGCATTCGGAGAGCTGGCTGCTCCCAGCTCCCAGGGCTGCCGTGGCACAGGCAGGGACACAGCTCTCCCTGGAATGCTTTGAGGGGTGCAGGGAGGGGCAGTGAGCTGAGCAGGGACCCCGAGCTCTCACACAGCCCAGAGCAGCTCCCAGCCTTTCCCAGGACCATGCCTGACACCCAGGCTTTGTGCCCACTCCTGCCCAAAGGCAGATTTCCCTGCAGTGAGTGAGGGTCTGGCTCCAAAAGAAGGGGAGTGTCCCTGTGTCCTCCTGCATGGCTCCCAGTGCCTGCAGGAGGAGTTTTGGGCAGGGCTGGAATGCCACAGGCATTCCTGCCACCGCCAGGCTGTCCCACAGTGAGAGGTGCCTGCCTGAGCAGGGGCTCCTGTCCCAGGGGCTTTTCTCTGCTCCTGCAGATGCCTTTAGTGAGATCCCCAGGGTAAGAGGCAGCACCTCCCCGCTACAGGAGCTGGGAATCCAATCCAAACCCCCCCACCCCGGGTTATCCAGTGCCTTCCCTCTGGAATTCACCTCCGAGCCCTCGGTGCTGCAGCACAGGGCACTGCCAGCTGCAGATGAGGCCATGCTCCACCAGCACCGACCTGCTGTTGTGATTTAATTTGTCTGAAACGCTCCAAAGCATCAGCAAAGCAAAATGCAAAGCTTGGGGGGGGGGGGAGAGGCCAATTTTATGCTCCATTAAAACCTCAGCTCGCCACGGAGTGAGGTCAGGAGGGGTGTCACCTGATGGATTATGGACAGAGGCGAATTTACAGCAGAGCAGCCTGTCTTTGGCACCCTGTGGATCTGAGGAGACAGTTGCTGTGTCCAGTTACTTTTCCACTGCCATGGAGAAGTGTCTGAGCTGCTCAGGCTCTCCAGCGCTCAGCCTGCACCACTTCTGCTCCCAGGGCAACTTCCCCACCAGGGCTGGCAGCCGTGGTGGCCTGGTGGCCTGGGGGCCAGCCCCTGCCTGTGCCCACCAGGGGGACAGTGGGGACAACCCCTCTGGAAGTCCAGCTCCTTTTAATGCACGCTTTTAATGGCACAAATTCAAAGTGAAGGGATTTAAATGGGATGCAAACCATGCCATGGAGAAAACACAAGAAGAAAGGACTTCAGGGAGCATGGAGACCCTGGGCTGCTTTCACCTGGAGAGGGTTTGGAATGTGTAAGGGACCCTGCCCTGCCTGCAGCCTCACCAGGCTGAGGGATGCTCATTTTGGGGTGGAGCTGGTGGTGCAATGAGATGGTGCAGGGTGAGACCCCCTGCCCTAATGGGTGGGCATTTGCTGGGCAGCTGCACCAGCCAGAGGAGGAAGCTGGGCTGCCCTCCCGGGCTTCCTGCACCCTCAGAGCCACCCAAACCCCTCCCAGCAAAGGGGGGTGCAGAGGGCAGGGAGCTGCTGCCCCCATCCCACCAAGTGCCTTTTTAACAACCTGCTGCCAGCGCCTCTTGGTTAAATTAATTGCGTGACATTTAAAGAGTTTGATCATCGCTGACATTCAGGACGTTCCAGCTCCCTCATAGACTTCATTTATTACAAAGCCTCAGGAAAAAAAAAAAAAAAAAAAAAATCTATTTTTTCCCCGGAAAGGGCTATTTTATCAAGTGAAGGTGCCCAGGGCAGAGGTGGCCAAGGCCTGGCATCACTTGCTGCGGTGACCAGAGGGTGTGGCTGTGGGGACAGCCCAAGGCAGGGCTCACCTGGAGCTCGACGCCGTAGCCGGTGTAGACGGTGACGTTGTAGGTGCACTGCAGGTACCCGTGCAGGGGCAGCGGGGGGTAATCCGAGGAGTCGATGTAGCCCTCGGGCTCGTGGAAGCTCATGCTGCAGAGCACTGAGGGGACACACAGCAGGGTCACACCGAGGCCACTTCACTCCCACACCCCAAAGCCCAGCAATCCCTGCCCCAGCAGTGATCCCACGGAATTACGCAGTCCCAGAGCGGTTTGGGTTGGAAGGGGCATTAAAGCCCAGCCCCTGCCATGGGCTATCCCGTGTTGGCTATCCCCTTCCACTATCCCAGGTTGCTCTCAGGCCCATCCAACCTGGCCTTGGGCACTTCCAGGGATCCAGGGGCAGCCAGAGCTTCTCTGGGCAGCCTCTGGCAGGGTCTCACCACCCTCACAGGGAAGAATTTCTTCCCAATATCCCATCTAACCCTTCCCTCTGGCAGTGGGAGGCCATTCCCCCTTCTCCTGACACTCCACGCCCTTGTCTAAATTCCCTCTCCAGCTCTCTTGAAGCCCCTTTAGGAACTGGAACGAGCTCTAACCTCCTCCTGAAGCCTTCTCCCAGCTCTCCCAGCCAGGACAAGTGTTTCATCCCTCCAATCACAAAGTGCATGAAGAGCAGATTTCAGGCAGCCCCCAAACCTGGGTGGTGGCTGATTTGGGGGGGGGGCTGCCTAAACCCAGGAGTGCTCCCCAGCAGTGCCAGAGCCCCGTGCCCGTGCTCGGCCCAGCTCACCCGGGGCGGGCTCCGTGGTGGTGACGGTGGTGGTGACGATGGTGGACGTGGTGGTTTCCTGGCTCTCCTCGGGCGCGGAGCTGGGCGCGTCCCTCTCCGTCGGGATAACGGCAGCGCCGGCGGGAGCCGCGGTCGGAGCCTCTCCAGCATCCCCCGTGCCGTCAGGGAGGGGCCGGGGCAGGGCTGGGGGCAGGGTGGAAGGGGAGATCTGCAGCGTGGGGCGGCTGGTGGTGGCCTGGTCCAGCCAGGGCAGCTCGGGGCGGCTCCGCTCCGTGTCCTCGGCTGGCACCCGCAGCCCCGGGGCGGCCGTGGGGAGCCTGGAGCTCCGTGGGCTGGCTGGGGAGGCAGTCCCAGGGGGCCCTGCCGGGGTGGGCTTCAGCCTTGGGTGCTTCCTTCCTGTGTTGACTTGCTTTAGAGTCGGTGGCTTTTTCTTAACAGGGGAGGTTTGTTTGGCATCAGGTCTGGGCGCAGCGGGGGCCGTAGGCAGGAGAGGCGTGGTGTCCTCCAGGGCTGGCAGGAGGTTGAGGGCAGTGCCCTGCCCCAGCTCCCCAGCTCCAGGGTCTGAACCCACGGCATGCCCAAAATCCTCAGCTCCACCAGCCAAACCCGTGCCGTGCCCCAGCTCTGCAGCTCCACCGCCCGTCTTCTCCACGGGTTCATCCGCAGCCACAGGGTCCGGGCTGGCCGGCACCAGCGCTGCCCCCGACCCGCTGTCTGCAAGAAACAGGGAAAAGTGGGACTTGGGCAAAGCTGGGCACGAAATTAGACATTTCGTGTGCTGCTGGTGTGAAATCAGCCCTCTGGGAAGCTGCAGGAGCACCCACTGCTTCCCAAAGAAGGAAGGACTGGCCCCCACAGCACAACACACCCACCCCGGCACAGCCCCCTCAGGCGCCGCCGTGTTGGGCAAACCCAACCCAACACTGGCTGGGAACAGGGATGGGCAGGAAAGAGCCAGAGACCAAGCACTGCTCTGGCCAGGGGGTAATTGCATAAATCCAGATTTATCCCCCACCGTAGTAGGGTGGCCGGGCTGGATCCATGGGTGGAATTTTCGCCGTGAGCTCTGTGAGATGCTGCAAAGAGCTCCAAGCGCCCGAGAGTCAACGCTTTCCATGGAAACAGCAGTTGCCAGGGAAAGCACTTAATGCACGGTACTTAAAGACCATAATTCCAGCCCCCTCATGTCCCCTGGGAGGGTTTGGAGCCTGTGGAAGGCAGGGTCCCTGTCCCTCTGTGGGCACAGGGGGTCTGCAATCCCCCAGCCCCACTGCTGGCCTGGGGCTGCCCGGGCACCAGCTGAGCCCTAAAGCAGCTCAAGCTGCTGGGACGTGCCCGTGGTGGCAGCCAGGACATGTGGCCACCACAGCACCAGCTCTTCACACTGGGATGGGGGCTGGAGCAGCAGCCAGGGTTTCCTTCCCAAGCATGCTCCAGATAAAGCTCGGCCCCCCTCGGTAGCACAGGTGCTTGAAGGAAAAGCATAACTCTTGGGTTGCATTTAACTTGACGTTTTCTGCTTCAAATTCTGCTAATTAAGGTAGGACTGGAATGAAAATGGGGGGGAGAATGGAGCTTTTGTGAGTGAACCCTGAAGCACAGGGACACTGTGGGTGACACTGCCCAGGGGGCCCCAGGGAGGGCACAGGCAGCCTGTGCAGAGGGACTGAGCAGCACTGAAAACTGACTTTGCTCCATCTTCTGGAAAATAGAAGCAGTTTCTGTCAAGAACTAAAGATAAGGAACAAAACAGGGAAAGGCAAGAGCTGGTGAATTAGCCTGAAGGATGGAGCTGCCAAAACTCTGGCAGTCCTTGCACTGCTCATTGGTCCAGGAGAGTCCTTGGACACTCTGCTGGGGCCTGGGCAGGCTCTTTGCCCCTAGGACAGAGCTGTGCCTGCCCCAAGCCACTTCACCCTGCTAGCACCACCCTGCTGCAGCCACCAGCAAACCTGTCCTGGCCCCTGAGGGCTTCCTGGCCTCCCCTGCTGTTTGCCACAAGTTAAAGCATGAATTCCTTAATGAACAAGTGTTTCAGCAAATCCATCACCTATTCCCTGAGCGCATTAGGAGACATTTCACACACATCATCTGCAACCATCAACTTGTGTCAGCTCTGAATAATCTCCCCCCAGGAAGGTTGGGTGCCTCAGTGTCCCCACACTTCTGGGGGGGCAGATCAGGAGCTTCCACACCCTCTGCTTCCCTCTCCATCCCACCCTGAGCTGATCTCGGCCTCCATGGGCACCCTGCCATGGGCTGATGGGGGGAGTGTCCCCAGGGCCATGCCAGTGGCAGCTCTCCTTCCCTGAGAAGTTGTGCAGGGCTCTCCAGAGCTCTTCTCTTCCTCTCCCACCCCAAGCCCAGGAGGAGCAGCCAGTGGTTGCTCTCCCATGGCCCAGGTGACAGTTTTAGGGCTCTGCAGCAAAAGGTTTTGTCCATGATGGGAGAAGATGGGGCTCTCAGCCAGAGGGGGGGAAGCACAGCCCTGGGAGGGGAGAGGGCTCGCTGGCTGATAGGACATAGTGGGACATTCTGGGACATTCTGGGACACCAGCTCACAGCAGGACAGTCAAGGATCGCAAGTCCTTAAAGCCAACATGCTCCCAAAAACAGCAACCCTGGATCCTTGGGTTATTTGTTATGTGAACCCTAATTCTTAATGGATTGTGCCTTTAAACCATATTTTATGCTTTTGGAAAGCTGACTAATTCCTTATTAGATCCTTTGCCAGGATGCATTTACGCGATTCTGTCCCTAACAAAGCATGAAATAAAACACTGTGTAAAGCGACTCCTTAATGAGCCACTAAACATTCCGCAGTTTGTAAAGGGCAAATGCATTCCAGGGAAGGGAGAGGGCGGAACACAGCCGGGCTGGAGCGGGGGAGGGGCAGGCACAGGGCATCCGGGATCAATAAGGGCTTATTCCACATTATCAGAAAGAGAATTGATTGTCGATCTCAGCTGCTGATTGATGGCCACCCCTCCAAGCCCGAGCTGTGCTGCAGCAGCTCCGTGGGCTGCCAGGCCCTGCTCCCTCCCCACGGAGCTCGGTGCTGCCCCACAGCCCCCACAGCCCCCACAGCCCCCACAGCCCCCTGCCCACTCGTTCCTGCCTGGAGCCCGTTTGGGAAGCAGAACTGAGTATCCCCATCCTTGAGGAAGGATTGCACTGGCTTTCCATGTTTGCAGGGCCAGGGTGGGATTTGGTGAGATCCTTTCCACACTGATCTGAATTCCAACAGCCATTCTGCCACCTCCAAGGCCCATGATGGGGTGATCATGGCCACTCAGGACCCTCCCCAGCTGCCAAAACCCATCCTGCTCTGCACAGGTGATCAACCTGGAGCTGCTGGAAGAGAAATGGTCACGTTTGACCTTGCTCTAATCTGGAGGAAATAAACCCTGTTGAGATGCACAAGGGGTTTATCTTGTATCTCAATCAGGAGCTCTCCAGGGCAGTTTGGCCCTGGAAAGCCTTCTCCAAACCCATGGAATCCTCCGTGGTGGCCCTGCAGCCCTCACTGCTCCTGAGTGTGTCACAGGGGCTCTGTGCTCTGCCGGGCAGCGAGGGCACAGCAGCTGCTGCTGCAGCAGGGGCCAGGCAGGGCTGGGACAGTTTGGAGCACAAAGTGACCTTAACACAGAAGGACAGCTCGTCTCCAGGTCTATTCTGGGCCGTGCCTGGGTGTGTGCAAACCCTGCAGGAAGCTGTGCTCCGGGGAGGAAGGGAAGGAGGGAGGGAGGGAGGGAGGATGTCTCCAACCAGCCTCAGCCCCCACAGTTTATACTTAGCCAAGGAGGAAGCGCCGGTGCCGAGCCTGGGTCGGGTGTGGGAGCTGCCAGGGGGGCACAGCCCCATCCAGGGCTGGGGTGCTGGCACCAGGCTCTGGAGAGGCAGCAGGACAGGAGGGGTGGCAGGGCAGCGGCTCCTGGAGCACCTCCTCTCCCCCAGACACTGCACTGGGTGTTTGCAGGGCACCAAACACCCACCCACCTGAGCAGCAGCAGCACAGAGACACCAAAATCCTCCTCCCCAGCCCCAAAGCTTCATCCCCATGCGAGAGGGTCCCTGGCACCCCCAGCCAGGCCTGTGTCCCCTGGGCAGCCACGGCCAACACGCATCTGCTGCTCCAGGAGAACCTGATTGCCAAGATACCTCAGCCAGAGGGGTTTAGAGGAATTAGAGAGCTGCAAATGCCTGATAAAAGGATGCTGGAATAATCACAAAGGCCTCGTTTTGCTGCTGTGCTCCTGAGAGAGCCAGAGCAGGAGTAGCCCTATCAGGGCTCCCATGACTAATGCCGATGGTATCGCCTGAGCACTCGCTCCAGGGAGACAGCAGGATTGCTCCAGCTCAGGAATCACTGTCCAGAAGGGTTTAGGATCTGATTGCAGCAGAAATGAATAAAGCTGATCCAGGCACTATTAGTGTGGCGTTCAGCTCTGCCTGTGTGACAGGCTCAGGTGCATTCAGGGGAACTGGGCTGGGCTAATCCTGCCCGGAGCTGCTGCTGGCATCATATCCAAGCCCTCGTGGAGAGCTGGGATTTATCCTGCAGTGCCCAGCACCCTCTGCAGGCAGGCTGGGCCCCTGGAGTTCCCCATTCCTACGTGGTTGATGCAGGAGGGTGCAGCCTGCAAGGCCTCCCTGGGGTCAGCAGCCTGAGAGAGGAAAAGCCAAGTCATGCTGACTGCACCAAAGAAACCCCTCTTCACCCCCAGACCCTCTCTTATCTCTCTGTAAGGCTATAGGTTACACTCACCTCCACCCCTGCTATTGGACCATTTCCAAAACCCCTAAACCCTATATAAACACCCACTTCTGCTCAGTTCAGCAGAAGAGCTGTCACTGAAACCCTTCACAGGAGACACGAACAAAGGACACCTCTGTGGAACCTCAGCTGGCTCTTCTCCTCTCTCCCTGAGTCTGCTGCTGGGACACCCAGCAAGCTCAGAGCTGAAATCACTAAAGAGCTGAAATCACTAAAGAGCTGATATTCACTATAAGAGCTGAAATCACTAAAAAGCTGAAATCACTAAAGAGCTGAAATTCACATTAAGAGCTGATAATCACTTAAGAGCTGAACTGCTTGCTAGGAGTGCCTGGCTGGGAGCTGCCTGGGGGCTTGGACAGATGGTACTTCACTACCTGGGACACCATCGTGGCAGCTGGGGTGAGGGATACCCCAAAACCCCCCAGAGACCCGTGACAGGAGGGTTGGCAGGAGCTGCTGTGCACCTCTGTGGAGCAACGGGACCACTCCCACTGGGGATGAGTTCATCCAGATCTTGGATAATGCAGCGAGGGCGAGGCCAGGTCCTGGTGTAATCCTTCATCACCAGGGGCTGGGGGGTGGGAAGGGCCACCCTGGGCACCTTCTGCTCTCCCACCTCTTCCCACACCCACCTCCAGCACGTGCAACACACATTTCATCCTCAGGGAGGAAAACAGAGGGTTTGGGTGGGAAGAGGCGTCTGAGAAAAAGCAGGTTGTGTCCATCAAAACACTTGGCTGTGATTGGTTTGGTTTCAGACTTTAAAAGCTTTTGGCCTTGAATCTTGAAGAGCAGAAAAATCCTTAATTGAAACGATCTTTCATTTCCCCAGCGTCCCCGCAGGCGGATGCAGCCTCTGCCTCCAAGCAGGAGATGCGAATCCCAGGTTTTCCTGCAGTTACAGTTTCAGCAGATCAAGTTTTTCCAACAGGAAAGAAAAAAAACCCCCACGTTTTCCTCAAGAGCATCCTGCCAGCTCCCCCTCTAAGCAAATAAAGCCGTAGCAATCCGATCTGGGTGAGTCATCCCCGTGGGAGCTGCGGGCTCCGGCAGCTCGGGAGCCGCTCTCCCGGCCACGGTGAGGCGGGGACGGGAGGGCTGTGCCTGGATTGCAGCCCAACATCCCCTTTGCTGCTGGAGGAAACAGACAGCCGTTCCCCTCTCTGGCACAAGGATGGAGGAGAGGTGCCTGTCCCAGCCTGGAAATGCTGGCAGCTTCCAGACTCCAAGGGGAAAACCTGGATTGTTCCACGCAGCACTTAACGGGAGATATTCCAGAAGAAAAAGGATGCCCAGCTTTTGCTCAGGAAGACAGTGCAGCAGAGGCCAAGAAAGTTTGGAAAAGCTTTCCTCCCATTCCAGGAGACAGTTTGGAAAGCTTTCCTCCCATTCCAGGAGACACCTGGCTGTCCCTCCTGGGCTGTCCCTTTGCGCCACATCCTCAGCAGGGCAGGTGTGACCAACACCTTGTTGATTTGCTGCTGCTCTGGACTCAGGCTGGGATGCAGCTGGGATTCCAGGGGCAGAAAGAGGTCAGGACGCTTTTCTTTCCATTCCCACGAATTTCCCAATGCCACAGAGAGACTCCGCCGGCCCTGGGGAGTTCCGGATCCACTTTAAAATGCTGTTAAATTGCCCATGTGCAGGGGTTTATTTATGCTCATAGGACTGTGGTCTGAATATTTCATTTTAAAATTTACATCTGTGTCACTCGAGATGCTCAGATAAGGTTGCCATGGAAACCCCTCATTATTGGGTGAGGATGCTGGCAGCGGTGCCCAGCCCGAGGAGCCGTGGCCGGGAAGGACCAGGCTCTGCTCCCACTGCCCACCCAGCTCCCGCTCCCAGTAGCAAACCCATCTCTGCTGGGAAGGGCAGAGAGGAGGCAGTCATGGAATCACCGAATCCTGGAATGGTTTGGGCTGGAAGGGACCTCAAACATCACCTCATCCACCCCCTGTGCCGTGGCAGGGGTGCATTTCACCAGCCCCAGCTGCCTGAGCTGGGGGGATCAGGGACCTGCTGTGCTGGCAGGGGACACAGAGCTGGGACACGGTCTGGGGGACACCAGACACCCACACCCACACTTGGTCCTAGCCCTGGGATGAGACAGGGGGAAATTCCCGCAAAACTGGCCGTGGGCCAGGGGGTTCCTGGTCCAGCTGGGAGCAGAGGGTTCGGGCTCCACAAGGGGACTGCTGCAGCTGGGGGCAATATTCCAACAGCAAAACCCTCCTGGAAACCTGCTTTAGAGGCAAATCCATCCTGTTTGTGCCTGACTGGAGAATCCACACTGCCTGTGCCTGGCTCGCTGGGCTCGGGAGCAAGGACACCACAAGGAATACGGGAATTAAACTCAGAAACCTCCCCCCCTCTCCCGGTGCTCCCGAGGAGCTGTAACTGCTCTAACGATCCACACAGCCCTGACAGATGCCGGGAAATTACACACTTCTCCCAGCCAGGAGGAAAATGGATTTTCCTCCCCACTGCTGCTTCATGGAGCTGGAATCAATGAGACTTGGACTCCCAGGCCTCAGTTCTGGCCACGCCAGCTCTGCACGGGCACCTGTGGCTTTGGGGGCCTGCCCCTGGTGCCCTGGCTCCACAGACTGTGTCCCCCCAGCCCTGGCACCCTTCACTAGGGCACCACCCCCAGCGTGGCCCAGATCCCCAGGGATGAGCCCGAGCTGGGAATTGCCCAGCTCCTTCCCCAAGGAATGTGGGAGGAGCAGCAGCAGCAGATAAGGAGGAAGTGGAATTTAAGAGGCTCTCCAGTTATGGAAGAATCAGGAGATCTGCAGCATGGAGGTGATACAACCTGCCCCATGCTGGCTGGCTGGATCCCACTGTGCCCCCAGNGGAATCAGGAGATTTGCAGCATGGGGGTGATACAACCTGCCCCGTGCTGGCTGGATCCCACTGTGCCCCCAGCTCATGGGGGCAGGAATTATCCTGGTATTCCTGACTGGTGGGGACCAAGGGGCAGGGGAGCAAAGCCATTAGAAAGAGAGGAACTGGGATGCAGGTGATAATTTGAGTTTATCACAGGGTTTTTTGATACCAAGTGAAGAAAGGCACATCTGTGCCTCGTGGAAGGCAGACAGACCTGCCTGAAAGGAATTAGCAGGCTGGGNCAGCTCATGGGGGCAGGAATTATCCTGGTATTCCTGACTGGTGGGGACCAAGGAGCAGGGATTAGAAAGAGAGGAACTTGGATGCAGGTGATAATTTGAGTTTATCACAGGGTTTTTTGATACCAAGTGTAAGAAAGGCACATCTGTGCCTCGTGGAAGGCAGACAGACCTGCCTGAAAGGAATTAGCAGGCTGGGTTCAAGGAGGAATTCATTATTTTGGAAGTTCATTAGGAAAGAACTTTAAAGATCGTCCAGTCCCACCCCTGCCATGGTCTGGGACACCTTCCACTGTCCCAGGTTGCTCAAAGCCCCATCCAGCCTGGCCTGGGACACTTCCAGGGATGGGTCAGCCAGAGGGATGAAGGAGCAGAAGAAGATCCCTCCTGAGCCTCTCCTGGGCTCCCCAGATGGAATGTTCACTCCTTAGGGCCCACCTGGGGAGAGGAAATCGAGTGTTTTGGCAGCTTTTCAGGCTAAAAATTGAAGAGGGGGAAGAGAAGCTCCTTCTTTCTACGCCAATCATCCAGCCCAGCCGTCTACATCAGGGCATAAAATTAAATGGGTTCCTAAAGAGAGAGTATATTTAGCTACAAAACCCCGTTCTAGTCAGCTCTCTGCAGCTAAAATAATTAATCTCCCATCACTGTTAAGATGCAGCAGAGCAGATCTGGAGGAGCGAGTGCTGGGATTAACTCTTTGGGAGCAGGTGAGCCCTGTGAGAGCAGCTCCTGCTGCGATGCCAGGGGAGGTCCTGGCAGCTCCTGGGTCCTGCCAGGCTGGCTCTGCTCAGCTGTGTCCCCTGCCATGCCAGCGCCTCTCGGTGCCAGTGCTGCAGGAGCCAAGGGCTTGGCAGGGGTGCTGTGCCCTGGCACTGCCTCGGGGGTGATGGAGGGGGCCCAGGTGGGATGCAGGAGCCCTGGCAGGGATGCAGGAGCGGGTTCAGCCAAACTCCCTGCTCCTGGGGACACTGGGAAGCACTTCCTGGATGCACAGCCCTGAAACATCTGCAGTGACAATGTTTAGTCTGGTTACAGTCGCTGACTGCTCCTGTGGCTGGCCACTAAACATTCCGACTCCCAGGCAGTCCCACCCGTGGAATATGTGGCTATTCCCCACCTCCTCCGTTGTCCCAGCTGTCTGCAGAGCTCAGTTTGGTTGGATTTCCACTCCAGCACTGGAAATACGAGGTGACAATGTGACATTTGAGGTGCAGGTGAGCAGAGCAGCATCACAGCCCGGTTCTCCCCGGCTGGGGCAGCTGCAGGGTTCAGCTCCTGCCTGAGCTGCCCCTGCAGCAGCTGGGGGAGAGCTGAGCTGCCTCTGCTGAATCTGTTTGGCAGCTCTTTATATTTCTTTCACAGGATGTAACAGGAATCACAGCGTGGCTCCAGTCCAGACTCTGAGAGAGGAGCAGGGACTGGCAGCACCTCGGGGGTGTCACTTGTCCCCTGTGGCCTCAGCACTGCTGCCCATGGCTGCTCTCCTCGGGGGGTTTGTCCAGGGATACTCCAAAAGGTTTTTTTTGTTTTTTTGGAGTGCCCTAAAAGCTGCCCTGGGGCATCTCAAGGTAAGATTTGAAGCCCATCAGGTCCTGGCCACTTTGCCAAGGTGGAGAGGTGTGGTAATCACATATCCTCTGAACACAGACAGACACAGCTCTCCCAGGATTTTCCTGGCAAGCTGTGAGAAGCTGTGAGGAAGCTCAGAGAAAGAATTAAAACAATGATTATCTCAATCTCTGCACCTGGCAGGCAATCTCTGTTTGTCAAAGATGTTTACAAGAAGCAGTTGCCCCTTCTGGAACAAGAGGTGAGAGAAGATTCCTAAAGGCCAGTCAGGCCTTAGGTCCCTGTGAGAACTGTGGGTTTCTAATAATCAGGCACCTTTTCATGCCTTCTGGTGATGGAGTCTCTGCATCACCTTTGTCTGTTCCCAATGGTGACAATTCCTTTGGTGACAATTCCACCAATTCCTTTGGTGACAGAGAGGTGCCTCAGAGCCACGAGGGTGGCACAGGTGACATCTGGCACAGGGCACACACGGAGTTTTCTGCTCTCCCCACGGGCTCCTCTGGGCTGCTCCCAGCAGAGGATGCAGCTGCCAGGATCACACAGAGGCAGCAGAGCTGGAGCTGCTCAGGATGAGGGAACGGAGGAGTCTGGGGGTTCCCAGGCTGTGCCTCAGTCCCCTGCCCCTCCCAGCCTGTGTGCTGGGCCCATTTATCCCTCCTGAGGACCAGGTGGGGTCAGGACAGGCACTGGGATTAGTCTGTCCCAGCTTGCAGGGGGAATCTTCCTTCCAGATTTCCAGGCAATGATTTTCTTTGCATTTTCTCCCTTCAGATTTCACATTTGCTCACCACTGATTGCTCAATGTAAGTCATTCCCTTTCCTATTACTACCTTTTTTAGGTGTTTTAGAAGATTTTCAACCCCAAAATGTGTGTTTTCACGTTCCCTCTGGGCTAGCTCCCAAAGGACCAGGGGTGAGAGTACAGCCTGATTTGCTGGTGTGACAGCCATCCACTTTCTGTGATCTCAGCCTTAAGGAACTTACGTAGTCTGTGGTCTGCCTGGTCATATTTTGGGGTCAACTCTGACAAATCAACATCTTTTTGTGGAACCACTGCAAGAATCCCTTTTTTTCTGCAGACCCTTTTGCTGCTCCATCAGCAAAGCCATTTCCCAGTTCTGGAGCGCTTTTCCCTTTTTGGCCGTGTAGGAGCCGTGCAGGAGCTGGTGCTGCCTGGTGCTGCCTGGTGCCCTTGAAAAGACCCCGCTGCCTGCTCTGAAACGCCGCAGCTCGGTGCCTAATGACTCCTGACAGCTCGGGAGGGGCCCTGCTGCCGGCAATCGGGAGGGCAGGGCCGGGGAGGGTTACTGATGGCTGTGGTTATTGCAGCTATCGGGCTCCATCGATCACGGGCTGTGCAGCGAGGCTGGCAGGAGCTGGGGCACAGCCCAGCGCTCCCCATCCCCGTTCCCGTTCCTGCTGCCAACCCCACGGGCCCTGGCACGGCTCAGAACTGCCCAGGATGGTTGAGAGATGGGGCACACTGGGCTCCCAGGTGCTCCTCCACAACCTGGAGTGGTGCCAGATGTGATCAGAGCTGCAGAATCCAGAATGGTTTGGGATGGATGGATCCTGAATCCATCCACTTCCTCCCCGTGCCGTGGGAGTGCTCCCCATCCCTGTTCCCATTCCTGCTGCCAACCCCACAGGCCCTGGCATGGCTCAGAACTGCCCAGGATGGTTGAGTGATGGGGCACACTGGGCTCCCAGGTGCTCCTCCACAACCTGGAGTGGTGCCAGATGTGATCAGAGAGCTGCAGAATCCAGAATGGTTTGGGTTGGATGGATCCTGAATCCATCCAGTTCCCCCCCATGCCATGGGACACCTTGCACAGACTGGGTTGCTCCAACCCCGTCCTGGCCCTGGTGCAGGTTGCCACCCCCTCTTTTCCTTGGTTTTTCCTGCTAAAAAAGCAATAACCTGCATTCCATTGCTGGATCCTTTTATGTCAGGCCAGTTTGGGGGGTGGCAGCAGAGCAGCTGCACTGGCACATCCTGGGAGCTGCAACACCCAGCACATCCCCGTGCCCACCCTCAGACGTGCCCTGCACTGCCTCATTCCTCCAGAAACAAACCCCTTTTCAGTCAAGATATGGCTGAAATTCAACTTTTAACTGTTTAAAATTTTTCTCACCAAAACCAGAGTCGTTCTGGGGGGCAGAGCAGCAGTTTGGGGCTGGCACAGGCTTCACCCCTCTCCATGTCCCAGACCCTGAGCCCACCCAGCCCACCCTGAGCCCATCCCTGGGCTGCTGCTGCTGCTGCTGAGCCCTCACCTCATTCCCAGTGACACTGGTTTTTATATAATTAATTGTCAGCTGTATCAGCCATCAGTGATTTGTGTTTTAAAGATGGCCTGGCAGAACTAATTCCATTGCTGCACGATGCTGTGCTGGGTGATGATAACCCATGTACAGCTTCTCCCACGGAGCCTCATGACGAGCTGCTGCACTTTATTTTAATTAATACAGATAGCAAATATATTTTCATTAGCCATCAGAATGTCAGGAGAGAAGCAGGGTCCTCCTGCATGGTGAGCAGCAGCTTTGGTCCTGGAGCTGGGTGCAGTGCCCAGCCCTGCTGGGTCTGCTGCTCCAGCCCCCTCCTCATCCCCCTGCATCCCTCCTCATCCTTCTGCATCCCTCCATGTCCCCCTCCATCCCTCCTCATCCCCCTCCATCCTTCCTCATTCTCCTGCGTCCTTCCACATCCTCCTGTATCCCTCCTCATCCTCCTGCATCCCTCCTCATCCTCCTGCATCACTCCACATCCCCCTGCATCCCTCCATGTCCCTCTGCATCCTTCCTCATCCTCCTGTATCCCTCCTCATCCCCCTGCATCCCTCCTCATCCTCCTGCATCCCTCCATGTCCCTCTGCATCCCTCCATGTCCCTCTGCATCCCTCCTCCTGCTCCTGCATCCCTCCATGTCCCACTCCATCATTCCACATCCTCCTGCATCCCTCCACATCCTCCTGTATCCCTCCTCATCCTCCTGCATCCCTCCTCATCCTCCTGCATCACTCCACATCCTCCTGTATCCCTCCACATCCTCCTGCATCCCTCCTCATCCTCCTGCATCCCTCCACATCCCCCTCCATCCCTCCTCATCCTCCTGCATCCATGTGCTCCCACCCAGCACAGCTGGGCAGGCACAGGGCAGAGTTTCCTCCCAGTCCAGTCTGGGTGGCACCATCAACCCCTGAAAATCAGTTTTTTTGGGGGGATTAAAAGCTGATTTAGCCCCGCTGCTCCATGCTGCCATCCCAAGCTCTCCTCCCTCTCCAGCACAGGAGGACACACAATTATCGGGCACGTTCATAATTTCTCAGATTTAGAACAATTAAGCTGGCTCCCTGGCACTTCTGACGAAAGCAGCTCCTTGTTCCCCAGGGAAGGAACAGCCTGCCTTGACCTCTGCTCTGTTATTCTGTTTGATTGATCTGAATTCTATCAGAAAGGATAATGACAGGCTGTGGTGGGGGGTGCAGGAACACTGGGAACAGAGAGGACAAGGCTTTGCCAAGGGCTGCTGTGCCCAGCTGATGATTCTGAGGGGCTGTGGGACACCCAGACCCCTCTCTGTGCCCACTGCAGCACCCACAAAATCCCTGGACTCCCCAAAACTGGGGAGTGGAAGGCTAAAAGGAGATCATCAACAAGCAAAGAGGACTTGGTGGACAGCAGTAGGGACCTGCTCTGCAGGGAATGTCCCTCCTGTGTGGCCTGCCCTGGTGGGGGCTGTGTCACCTTCCCCTGTGCCCACAGGGCACTGCTGCCACCCTCTTCACCTTGGGAACAGCTCCAAGGAAGCTGATGGAAAGCAGCCATCTCCCTTGTAAGGCACTAGGCAATGTCACCTTCCTCTACCCCCAAAGATTCCCTGAATATCAACATCAGAAACCCGTGGGAGGGATGGGCTGGTTGTTCCTGAAGCACAGCTGGCTTGAGTTGAAACAAGCCCTTAAATCTCACCCCTGGAGGGTGGTTTGTCCCCCCAGCTCTGCCTCACGGGGTGTTCTGGGCAGCAGCTGGGCCTGCTCAGAGCATTGCTCTTCCTCCTGGGCAGCTCTTTGGTCTCCTGTCGCTGCTGGCTGGGCAGATTTCCTCCTGATGTTATTTTTGACCCACCCTGGTGGTGGGGAAATGTGGTGAGGAAGGACCTGGCTCTTCTCCCCAGCAGGTAATGAATTGGCCAATTATACAAACCGTGTGTCACCCGCCTGGGACCAGGGGTTTGTCACTGCTGCTGTTGTTTATGTTCCTGGAGGGTAATCGTAATTTTTAATGTCCCTTTGATAGGAGTGTAGTATGATTAAAACAGGCACATCTGAGACATAAATCTGGGTTTAAGCACTGCCTTTTTGACACACAATGCTGAGCACTCAGGGATCAGGCTGAAGGGTTCCTGGGCTGTGCCACCACCAGCACCTGCCTCTGGCAAACCACCCAGGACATTGTCCTGAAGGGACAGTCACAGGCACCCCGAGGGGCAGCAGAGCCAGGAGCAGCAGCTGGATGGAGGCAGGAGGCGCCAGGCTGGGGCAGTTGGCTCTGGATAAACACAACAGCTGATTTCCTGGGAGCAGGAGCAGGTCACAATAAACTTGTAACACAGATTTTCCACCAGAGAAAGCTCTGGGCTGTAGCTGGGGATGGTGCTGGAGGACTGAGAAGGGAATTTTCAGAGTTGACCCCCTGTTTGAGGGGACTGGCTCTGGGCAGGCCCCTGCCCCTGCTGCTCCCTCGGGTTGCTGGTTTGGAGCAGAGATGTAACACTGTATAATTTAAGAAAGACTTTGCTCCTGAGGCTGGCTCCGTGCGTGTGGAGTGGAAATGTGGAAAAACCCAACCCTCCCCCAGAGAAGCTTGAGCAGGTACCTGAGCCACTGGAGGGGATGATGTTTGTGTGACTCAGTTCAGGCTGTGCCCTTGGGGGACGATGTGCCCATAGGGACAATGAGTCAGATCACCCTGTGTGTGCTGGAGCCCCTCTGCCAGGGAGCCAGGCTGGGGGGCTGGGGAACTGGGGGTGCTCACCTGGAGAGGAGAAGGCTCCAGGGAGAGCTCAGAGCCTCTTCCAGAGCCCAAAGGGGCTCCAGGAGAGCTGGAGAGGGACTTTGGACAAGGGATGGAGGGACAGGACTCAGGGAATGGCCTCCCACTGCCAGAGGGCAGGGATGGATGGGATACTGGGAGGGAATTCTTCCCTGTGAGAGTGATAAGGCCCTGGCACAGGTTGGCAAAAGAAGCTGTGACTGTCCCATCCTTGGAAGTGTCCAAGGCCAGGCTGGATGGGCCTGGGATAGTGGAAGATGTCCTTGCCCATGGCATGGGCTGGAAAAAAAAAGAGCTTCAAGGTGCCTTCCAACCCAAACCATTCTGGGATTCCATGCTGAGCTCTAGCAGAGCCTTCAGGATATGTGGGATGGGTCCGAGGGAGGAGAGCTGGGGTCCTGCTGGGAGCAGAGCCTGCTGATGCTGGGGAACCACTGCAGGGCAGGCCCCTTCCCCTTCCCTTTCCCTTCCCCTTCCCTTCCCTTTCCCTTTCCCTTTCCCTTTCCCTTTCCCTTTCCCTTTCCCTTTCCCTTCCCT
>VZRH01001990.1:2225-23653 GCA_013397555.1 Urocynchramus pylzowi
TTTTGTTTTTTTTTTTTTTTTTCTTTTTTTTTTTTTTTTTTTTTTTTTTTTTTTTTTTTTTTTTAATAATCTTACCATCGTTGTGGAAAGTTTATTGCCAATTAACTTTATGGGAAGGGATGATAGTGGTGGTAAGCCATTAAAGAATACAGTCTGCATTTATGCAGAGGTGAGCAGAAGTAATAGAACTTAACTTGCTTTTTAAGCTGGGCCATAGCCTTGTCCCTGGATATAAGACTGAGATAAACTGCTGGGATAAGAACCTGCATTTTGTTAAAAATCAGAACATATTTTCTTTTATTTATTAGTGTTAGTCATAAAACTCCTATTGGAAATAACACACAAATGATCTCCTTATCCATAAAATCATTGAAACATAACATTACATTTACTACCTGTAGTATATAATTAGGCTCCCATTCACTTGCATAACCTTTTCTTCCAGCCATTGGTGATTTTGAGACAAGCTTGCTTTGTATTAAAAAGTGAAAGCTTAAAATGTCTCTCATTGTCTCTGTGCCCCACTCCTCAGAGGGTGTTATTTCAGACAAAGTAGGCAAATCTGCAAAAACAACCCCTAATTCTGTTTATGAACTGCATCGCAATTATTGAACTTGTCCTCAGTTATTTTCTCTTTGCATGGTGAAGTTATTTATGTTGTCTTTCACTATCACTCCCTAATAGTGATTTTAATTATAAATAAAATAATTACTCCATTAACCCATCTGCAGTTAATGTACAACATTAAAGATTATCAAGATCAGGCACATAAAAGTTATTCTTCACCACTTCCATTTGCAAAATGAAGTCCAGTTTCAAAGTGCGGTTGTCAACTTGCTTTCAAGTTCAGTTATTGAATATAAATCTTAATAATTTATTTAAATCCAATATTTAAATCTTTTTATTACAAAGTTTGGATTTCTGTAATATTACTTTGGTGTTGGGATTTAATCTTTCTCCAAGACTTGATACATTTTCCTATGAATTGTTTTCTTTCTCAAATGATTGCTTCCATCACCTTAAATCCCACTGAGCTTGATGAGGATGTTGTAACTGTTGTGAAGCAGGCTGGGGAAAAGCTGATCATTACAACAATACAGTGAATTTTTTCCTCTGAATAAAGTGGTCAAGCAGTTCTTACCTAGCACAACTTCAATTTCAGAAGCCTGAAGATTGGAGGAGAATCTGCATGCAGCCTATCATCAGAGGGAAGAAGGTGGAATTCTTCATTGGCTTTTAATAGAAGAAAGAGAACTGAGATTCGCTATTTTCAGGGTGGGTGAATTCATTGCATGAGCAAAACTTTATGTAGGTGTTTTTAACATTTATTAACCTGCAAAAACATCTCTAAAAACAGTTTTAGGAGCATGAGACACAAGCTGCTGGAGGCTCAAGGCACAAGTCTGATGAGGAGCAGCTGAGGGAGCTGGGAAAGGGGCTCAGCCTGGAGAAAAGGAGACTCAGGAGGGACCTTGTGGCTCTGCACAACTCCCTGACAGGAGGGGACAGCCATGGGGGATTGAGCTGTGCTGCCAGGGAACAGGGACAGGAGGAGAGGGAACGACCTCAGGCTGGGCCAGGGGAGACTTAGATTGAATATTGAGGAAAACTTCTTCATGGAAGGATCTGTCCGTCCCTGGCACAGCTGCCCAGGGCAGTGGTGGAATCCCCATCCAGGGATTTAAAAACCATGTGGATGTGGCACGTGGGGACATGGGTTAGTGGTGGCCTTGGCAGTGCTGGTTGGACGTGATGGTCTTACAGGCCTTTTCCAATTTAAATAATTCTGTGAAAATTAAAAAAAAAAAAAAAAAAGCCCAAACTAAGGTGCCCTTCAATTTATCGACAAGGTCTCTCTCTCCTTGCTGATAATGAAGAATTTGGTCTCTTCTAAGTCATGTTTTATTGCTGAAACTTGTTACCTTCTCTGGTAGAAGGATAAAACTCTGCCCTTATTCAGAAAAAAATATGGTTTTAGTCTTTCAGTTTCCTCTGGGTCATGTACATCTTAATAAAACTGTGCCTAGGATGAATTTTGGTGCTCCTGTGCAATGGGATTTAATGCCCTGCACACAACTCCCTCCTTCTTACATCTTTTCTGCCGCTTCCTTCAGAAATCCATTTGACTTTGGAATGGATTCAGTCATTGGTGAATTATTCCTCTTTTAGGTTTGAGAATTTCAGATGGAATGGAGGGAAGGTTGTAGGCTGAAACAATTATAACACGGTCATTAACTGGACCAAATTAATCACTGTGCTCAACACAACAACCAGGAACTCTCACTTGCTGTAGTGCTGAATAGGAAAATCTTAATAATCACCTTCACTCTTACACGTGCAGGAATTTCAGAGTATTTGTAAAATTTTCATGCCAAAAGGGATTTCAGATTAAATTACAATCCCAGTGTGCTTGTTACAGCATTTGTGCATTTTATTCTCTGTAAATACCTTTTAAACTGCTTTATGAGCCTTCCTTACCGCAGGTGCCTGGTTCAGAAAGCCTGAACAAATGAGGAATTGGAACTGGATTTCCAAACATGACAGAGGAGAATATTCCACAAATGCTTCCATGAATAACATTGCAAATTTCGAAAATCTTACCACGTTCCTGCCCTCAAATCTCTCCATATCTTCACTTGGGTAAATGCCACTAAAAATGTGGCCTTTAGCTTTTTGTCTTCTGAAGTGACTCTTTTCTGCAAACAAAATTTATTTTTAGAGGGTCTTCCTAGACTCAAAACTACTTAATAGTTTGAAATATTTTATCTGAGATGTATATTCCAAACATTGTATTTGTATCTGTCATTAGCTGTGAAGGACAGCTCCTTAATGCAATCAAGAATAAATTACAATCCTAAACAGGAAATTAAAGTTAATTTTGCTCACAGCAGAAATGCAGAGGAGACTGTCTAAATAGGCTGTAACTAACATGCAAATATTCAATGTATTGCTGACCTGCAAAAGGATTTTGATTTTCAATTTTCCCCTGAATCTTCCAGTCACATGCCCATTTTTTTTTTTTTTTAATTTAGTTTGAGTTTATTTTTTGAGGGGATTTTTTTAGGGTTTTTGGGTTTTTTTGGGGTGGGGGGTGAGTTTATTTGAAAGGACTGTGGTACCTGTTGATATTGCTGGACCATATGCATGTGCTTAACATGGATTTTCTTCATGCTTGGAGCCAGATGTGCATATACTGCTCACCATCCCCTACACTGTCCATCACTACATCCATCTGAATCCTTGTGGGGATGGGTACGCAGAGATAACCCAAATCTGTGCTTTTCAGATTGTTTTTTTGGTTATGCAGCAAAGCCTGAGCTGGCCATCCAACCTCCCTTACTATAAAAACATGAAGAAAACAGTTCAGAAGATTTTAGTTACAATTAATTTGAGTTCATAGTCAAAACATTTCAATCCAAGTGTTGCAGAAACCTCTTAAATGGTTCACTTGTGATATTGAGCTGTTCTGTGTCTTGTAGGTAAATAATTCAATATACACAGGGATGCAGGAGACCTGAGAACTGCTCACATGACTCTAAAACTCATTGAAGACTTCAGTAAGCTTGGTAATGCCTCCTTAATTACTGAAACTGGAAATATTTTGGAGCAAACCCATTCTGTGTGATTTATGGTCCCAGTTTTGTGGGTTTGCTGCTCTTTGCCTTTCAGTGGGGTGGGCTCTGTTCTGAGGAATCGCTGGTGTTTCATTCAGACTAAATATGAACCAGGGAGATTTGTGGGGAACTTTTGATTACAGTAAATGGACCAGATCTTTTGGTGCTACCAGGTAATATGGGGAAGGCAATAAAGGATGGACACAGACAAAATATAAAGGTGGTGTTGTGGCATTTTAATTCCCATTAAGAATGTGAGATCTGTGTGGAATCCTTAGGAACTGCAAGGCTTTTCCAATGCACTGATCTTCTCTAAAATGAAAAAAAAAAAAAGAAAATCTGGTTTGAATGGGCTGTGATGTTTACATTTGTTTTAGGTAGCAAAACAGAAATGTCCCAGAGTTGTGTGGTACTTTGTGTCTGCACTGCAGCAGTGTTTTTCACTGACTGCTGCCTTGTTTACAGCTCCTTCCTATAGTAAATCTCCACTACTGTTTTGTCTTTATTGGCTGTGCCAGAAGGCTGCTGAGCTAAAGCACATCACAGCTCTCCTCCAATACTTATGAACCCTTTCCCATTGCTCATCCATCATTTTAACTGGCACTTATCTTGATGTAAAATATCTGGAAATCTCCAATCACCTAGAATGCTCAAGAACTGGAATCAGTAGGGATTTTGGAAGCAACTGTTCATTAATAGAAATTATATAAAATTAGCATGGAAAAAAGAAAAAAGATTAACTGTGTTGCTTAATTTGTTTCAGAAAACTTTTCCAGCCCAAAATCAAGTCAGCTTTCCAAATTCTTGACTCTGGCTGCCTGATTTTATGAAGCCTGCATCCTTTCTGCCAGTCATTTGTAATGGGGGAGATCCTGAAAGGACACATATTTAAACGTCCTTTGTTTTCAACTTATGTCCCAATGAGGTGGTTCTCTAGGGCTGTAGGTTTCTCCCTTTGTCTGTCTGTTTATTTAGGACATAAACCACATTTCCAAGCACCATGCTCACAGGTTAAGGCACAGATTGACCTTTCTCTCTGAGTTAACAGCTGGTTTAATCAAGACATCTATGCAATGGTTGGAATTAGATTATTTTTGAGTTCCCTTCCACCTCAGGCTGTTCTCTGATTCTGTAATAAATGGTTTTCTTCTGGGTGAAGAGGAACAGGACAGTCCTGGATGTGTCCATTCAAGTCTCCACATCACCCAGCAGGCTGCGGTAAGAGACTGGTTTGGGAAAGTAGAACAAGCACTGCCACACTCAGCAGCCAAGCCAAGGATTTGGAAAAGTGTTTTATCCTCAGAGGATTCAGCTGTTGCACAAGATTCAGAACAAGTGAAGGGCCAGTGAAGATGTCCTTGCTCATGGTGGGGGTCAGAATGAGATGGTTTATAAGGTCATTTCCAACCCAGACCATTCTGTGAGTCTGTATTTGCACACCCTAAGCTTACAGAGAAGAAACTTAGTTCCTCATTGAGTACTCACTGGGAACTCTGCACTGAAGGATTATCAAAAGCCCCAAGGGATTTGTCTGTCATGGTGTGGTTGGGCCCAGCTGGATGCCCAGTGCCTCACCAAAGCCCTTCCATCAGCCCCTTCTTCAGCTGGACAGGGGAAAGTAAATGTAATTGAAGGCTTGTGGGTTGGGATAGGGACATGGAGAGATCACTCAGCAACTCCTGTCATGGGCAAGACAAATCTGACTCGGTGAATTTATATAAAATCTGAGTAGGTGTAATCTTAAAACCCCTTCCTCCCACCCCTGCTTTGTCCCTGGGCTCAACTTTACTTCCAAGTTCTCTCCCTTGTTTCCCCACACTGGCGTTTGTTTTCCCAAGTGTCCCTGTATTCTTACAGGAATTCTTCATTATTTTTAGAGCCAGACTGTGCTAGCTGTCAATACTGTTTGAAGAATTGGCTGATTGTTCCTAATTAACAAGCTCTGTTCCATTTGGGAACTTGCTGATGATGCCTTTGGTTGTCTTTAGTTGTTCCTGCTAGAGGGGAGTCACGGAAGTCAAATATCCCAGGATATTGGCCATCATTAATGGACAATAGGATGGAAAATGGGGACCCCAGGTTTGCCAGTGCTTTATACTTCTCAAGCTTTAGATAATGCACTGCAGCAATTTATTTGATTTTAATACAGAGAGGAGGAAACATGTCATTTTTCAGTCATTTCACACATGCCATTAGCAACATAATTTGAAAAGATAATGATTTACAAACCACCTGCTGTCTGCCAGATGCTTAAATATTGGCACGTGCTTGGAATGTGGTATGGAAGATATCTGAGTGGTTTAATTGCCCACTAATGCAGTAGCTTCTGTTCTGTGCAGGTTAATGAGGGAGAGTTGCTTTTGAAGTACATCTGCCAGGGATCCTGTTTATTAGACAACCAGCAAGGATGATCTTCACAGGTTTAGTCACTTGTTTGCAACTGTTTTTGTATTAGTTGCTTTCAAATGGCAAGAAATGGGGAAGAACATCAGGCTTGTAATAAAATGAGACCTTTGGAAAGCAATTTGAGAAGGAAGCTCATGTCATGACCTAGTATGTCAAAAACAGTGATTGATATGTTATCTAAAATGTACTGAGGATGTCTGATCTGCTCAAGAATGAGTAGATTAAGTCATGTCCATCAGGAGCCACTTTTTGTGGAAGGCCCATGGCATCCCAAATCCTGTGCTAAGCTCAAGGTTCCTCCTGGGTGGCACTTCCAGTAGCTCAGGCTCCCATCTTGCAGTGACTGTTATTTATTTATGGGTGCACACATTCCTTTAGTGCACTTAACAGCAAGCAGCTAAAGCAAATTGGCACCATTTTCCACTAAAATTCAAACCTTGCTCAAAAGAAGACACTTGGATGGGAAAGAAAGCCTTTCATGTGAGTACCCCCAGGGAAATTTGTGTCTTGGTCCAAATTCAGTCCTGAAACTGCATTTGCTTACTCCTATTCCCTTTCAGTGAAAAGTAAGAAAATTCCCACCCCGAAACCCAGAAAATCTCACACATCAATAAGACAAAAAATCACAGTCCCTGTGACAGCACTGGAATTCCTTAGGGGTTCTTGGATAAGCGCCTGATTCCACACGTGGACCCAAGTCAGGTGCAGATTGGGAACCCATAAGGTCTGTTTTTTATGGATATTGGAGGTGACTGTAAAATCTTGTAACAGTCTTGCAGACAACAGGGTAACAATGTCACCACCAATGTATTTGTGAGGTTTGTGCTGGAAATATCAGAGTGGGAATTTGTTTTAGCCACCCCAAGGGATGTGAGGGGCACCAATCTCAGGCAGCAATCCCAACCTGATGGAAAAAGCTGGATGTTAGTTAAATGAGAAAATTATGACCTACTAGACCTGTGTGGTCAGAGAGGATGAAGGAGCAGAGCTGGTGCTTTAACCAATCTGGGCATCTTTGCACGGACAAATCTGGCCAGGCCAAAGATCCCCAAGCTGACTGGAGCCACAGCTTTGGCACAGAATTATGTTTTCCTGTCTCTTAATGCCCTGTACCAGATGAATCAGATAACTATTTTTTCACTCCAATTTTTTATTCCAACTCACAGTGATACACTGGAAGGAAGGACCACCCCTCTAGGTTTTTCAAGGTCACCGAAAATGCACCATCATTTGAAAAACTGGATTTTAAACATTCTACTATTTATCCAGTTTACATAAGGATTAGAAGCCCTGCTAAATCCATCTAGGTATAAATTTCAAACAATGGCTTGGAGAAGCATCTATAAAAATGGAAGCACTAATAGTCTCCAAATGTTCCCCTTGATGCTCGAATGTTTTACTGAATTGTGGAGCTGCTTCAGCTACAGCCTGTTTCCTTCTCCTGTGACTCTCAACTCTCTTAGCCATAATTTTGAGTGATTAATGATTGAAGTGTTATTCAAATCACTGAGCCTTCCTCTGTCAGAATTCAAAACTAACTCGCTAATGGGGAGAAAACTGAAAAGTCTGTTCATTGTTTCTTCCTTCTTCTTTTGAGAAGTGCTAAAATCTTGGCTATTTCTGTTCTCTGCTACAAGGACAACATAAAGGGATGTCTCAGAAGAAGTGATAATGTAAACATTTGCCCCTGACAGATAAAGCAGTGAGGAATAAACTGGCTTTGACAGCATTAACAAATTTCCAGTGCTGGGTTTGTAGGCATTAGCTGTGAAAAGGTTTGATAACGTTGTGGCATTCAAATGATGGTCTCAGCAAAATGCTTAACAGATTTGTCTACTGTTTCCTATCTGTAAAGGACTACATAATTTACACTTTTAATGGGTGTTAGATTACCTGTCTGCCATTAGACTCTCAGGCTGCAGTGAATGAAAAACAGAAAACACCACTTTCCCAGGACATAAATGATTAGTTACCATCACTGGCACCCACGTATCAACCTCCGTGTCACAGCACCGTGGCTTTGGAAAATACCAATAAAACGGATGGTTATACCCAGCCATTAATTATATTTAAGAATTTCTGTCTATTATCTACAGAGAGATGTCTGGGGAAAGGTTGTTTTATAGTTGTGGCAGGTTAGAATGATGTTTAATCAAAACAGTGATGTTGAACATTGATAACCTGAGGAGATAATCTCTGCCATAATAGAGGTGAACCTTTAAGAAAAGGTTACTTCATTGAGGCCTCTTTTTTTTCCCTCTTGTCTGGCAATAAAGGAAATAACAGAAAAATTTGGAGCATTTATTATACCATTAGCATTTAAAATCCTAAAATAAATATTGGAGTAGGTTGATGTCCTGGATTGTCAAGCAAATTGTATTCTATTTGCCATCTGTATGGCAGTTGGCTTCTGTTAAGTGGGCAGTTTTCCTTATCCCTTCCACAACCACTCCTCTCTCCAGGGAGACATCTGCTGATAACAGGCTATTGAATGTCAATGCATGACTGATAAGAACTGACACCCCATTGTGAGATGCTCCACCAGAGGGAGAAGATTCCTACACAGATATAGCTGGGAGTCTGGAGACAGATAAGATGGCTTTTCTCCACCGGATTTTTTCCCAGAGGAACAGCAAGCTCTTCCACTGGAAGACTTCACCTTTTTTTTCCTACAGGATTCCTGCTCCAACAGAACCACACCTGACTCTCCAGGAGGACTGCAGCCACAATCCCAATTGGACCAAGGCTACACCTTTTCTACAGGGTCCCAGCTCCAACAGAACCACACCTGACTCTCCAGGAGGACTGCAGCCACAATCCCAATTGGACCAAGGCTACACCTTTTCTACAGGGTCCCAGCTCCAACAGAACCACACCTGATACTCTGGGAGGACTGCAGTCACAATTCCAATTGGAACTGCCATCAACACCCTGACCAACGGGGTGTCAGGTTGTGTTCTGACTCTGTCGGTGTTGTTTTAATTCACAAAAAAAAAAATAAACTGCATTGTTTAGTTTATATTTTTATTTTCTTCCCTAGTAAAGAACTGTTATTCCTGCTCCCATATTTTTCTGCCTGAGAGCCCTTAATTTAAAATTTATAGCAATTCGGAGGGAGGGGGTTTACATTGCTATTTAAGGCAAGGCTCCTGCCTTCCTTAGCAGACACCTGTCTTTCCAAACCAAGACAGTTGAGCACATACAGATACAACACTTGAAAATATTTCAAGGTTTTGTAGTCAGGTAGGAGTAAACAGGACTTAGTGACCTAACTTCTTATTATCTTTTTCATAAACTCACCTGAAAATATCCTAAAAAATGAATGGCAGCACAGTTAATAAACTCTGTAAAAGATAAGCTATAGCCTTTGAATAGGTTTCCATGTCTGAAAGGGTATGATAGAGTTTGGATGGGGAAATTTTTTATATAGGTTCAAACTAACATGGAAATTAAAAGGAATTGCATTCCTAGTGTGCTAATTTATTAGCAGGCTTTCTTTCTTTATTGGCATGCAATGAGGTCTCCTCCATCTGTGTGTCACACTGATCAATCCTCTAAATTATGTGCATTGATGCATTTCTGATCCATCCTTGCTCAGCTCCAAACCTTGAAGGCACTTGGGGAAATTGAATCCAGCCTTGCTCTAAGCTGTTCCTAAACTTTTCCACTTTGTGAGCTAAAACTTGTGCCAGACTTCCTCCCTCAGTCTGGCCAGTTTCTGTGACTTTAACCCCACCCCCCAAATCTCTATTTCAGTCCCAAATTCAGGTGCTTTGGTTCTCCCTGGGGACACGAGGGCAGGGGGTGCCCTTGGGCCACCAGCACCAGGAGAGAGGGTTGAGCTATTTTAAAGGAGAGTTGTGGTAGCTAAAACTGGCCTTGGTTTTTGATGGAAAATATTTGCTTTTGTACTGATGGCATCAGTATTTCTGTCACAGAATTTGCCAGTTCATCTGCTTAAACAAGGCTGGTAAAGATGGGATATTTCCTTAAGTACACCCTTCCACTGAATATTTTTATCTTTTGTCCATTTTCCCAATATAGAATATGATCATTTCCCGGAGTCCAAGCCATTGCCTGGGCCTCTGTTATCTAAAGGCCTTTTAGCACAAATGAGATTTTCAGTTTCTAATCTAATCTTGAATGATGATTTACCCCCACATCAAACAGGCCTGCAGTTTGTGTCTAATTTACACCAGTATTTGAGGGTCTGATATAGTGCTTATTACACATCTTGCCAGTGTGATATGAACAGACGCTGCTGTAAATAAAAATTAAACCCTGTAACTCAGCCTACTAAAATAATCTTATTTAATGAAGTTTCATTTCTGTCAGGCATCCTATTTCCCATTGTGTATAATTAAACTCAAAAATAACTGCCCAGCAACTGAAATGTGTTAAGAACAAAGACAAGCTGCAGTCTTGAATTTATTAACAATCCACTATTTATTTGCAATGGTAATCTGCTATTTATAAGTGAACAATAAAATTAAATTTAATTGTTCATCAAGGTATATTTTGTTACAGCGCTCCAGTTACAGCTTTTAGGACCTTATGACATAAATCCAAATATTCCTAAGTAGTTACATCCAAGGTATGATCTGTAAAATTAATAACAATGTGGAAAAATAATTAATACTAAGAAATTGATTGGCAGTCTCAGTGAAAATGTTTACTTGTTTTCATTACAAGGTTTGTATACATTGCTAGTACTCCATTTTTCCCTTAAATTATATTTTTCTGTAATAATTCTAGATAATCTTTCAATCCAAGTTTTTATGGCTGTCATTATTTCACAGAGGGAGGAAAGAAATACAACAGGGTTGTGAAAATTTAACACCGAATAAAAGTGCCTGTCTGCCACGCTGCCAGCCAGGAGGGATGAAGCTCCAAACTTCCTTTTATTCCCTTAGAGCCATCCCAAGGCTGGGAGAGGCACCAACTCCTCCCAAAGAGGGAGGGAGAGCCTGTTTTGAGCTGAAGTCCTCTGTTTTAGGAGGACCAAAATATCTTTAACTTAGGGCACAGCCTGCCCTTGGCATTGGAGAGGGTGGCTTATTTCAGGCAACACTTCTGGTATGAATTCTAGAATTTCCAGATGAATCAGAGGCTTTTCATCTGGGTTTGTAATTTTTGTAAATGTTTTTATTTGAAACAAGTACTAGATTTTAGCCAGTGTAACTCAGATTTCCTGGTAGTCTCTCACTCCTCAGCCACTTTAGGGATCATGTAGCTGGGACAATCAGTAATTACCCTGCTTTAGGTGAACCCTGGTGCACAAGGAGTGACACCCATCTCCTTCAGGGTATTTACTGATCTAACTGGAGCAAACTTTTGAGCATCACTGGCTTTGCTCTCTGGTAAGCAGCAGCCCATAAGTGCTGAGGTGTGTTAACTCTCAGAAATTACATTGCTCAGGGAGAATAAATCCTCCCTTTTCTGCTGTTACAGACTATTGTTCTGAAAAAACAGGTCAGATTGCTGCTTGTTCATATAAATTTTTGTCTAAAAACTAAACCAGTCCTGCTCCAGTCATTGCACAGATATCTGCTCTGCTTCCTTTCTGTTGCTGTTACCCTCTCACTCCTCCTTTGGCTTGCTCGAGGTATGTATGTCAAGTTTGACAGAGTCACATCCCTGTGAAATTTTGTGATATGACCAATTGATTTAGTTTGTTAAAGTAATTCCTCATGTAAACATTCCTTTCTTGCTGTCCTTTATTCCTGCTGCTGTACTGACTATTAACACAGTGTTAGAATCGATTGTGGATGTGGAAGGTTTGTGGATCTTGCCACTCAGTTTGTGCTCTGCTGCACACACAGAGCTGGTGACAAGAATTGATGATTCTTTACATGTCTCTTCAGGAAACACAGGGAAAATGTAGGAAATTGCTGAGTTTCAAGAACTATAGGCTGCCAGAAGAGTTCACCATACAGAGCTGCTCTTTGGTCAAATAATGGTGCATTTTGCTCTCAGCAGCTCCCTGTAATTGTGTATGCTTGTCATTCCCACTCAGCAGCTTCTGTTCTTCACAAAATTCTCTCACTTCCCACACCAGTGTGTGGATTACTCACCTTCCCTACTACTGGTGTTCCCTATTGGTGCTGCTCAGCCCTGCCACTCCCTCTGCTGCCAGGGTTTCTCCTCCTTCCTGCAGTACTGCCATTCCTCCTGATTCCCTCTGCCTGACAATGCTAGCAATCATTCATGGGCGTGCCCCAATTGTGGATAACTTGCCATGGAAATGAAATCTCTACAGCATTTTTACTGAGGTACCAACTCTCCCTATACCAGGTGCTGGCAAAGCATCCCTGAACATCTGACTCCCTTTGAAATCCAACAGCTGCTTTTCCATTAGACCTCACACTTGTCCTTACTCAGGGAGAAAAAGCAAACTCCAAAATAGCCTGTTTTTTGGGTTGTTAGTGATGCATTTTCTAAAGGTTATGAGGGAATTCAAAAATCTATTGAACCAAAGCAAAAATAGTTGAGCCCAACTGAAGGAAAAAGGCCAGCAGAAATTTCAGGGGCATTTAAGAGCTTTCATACGTCAAGCTCCTTTCCAAATGTTCTGAGACACCTTGTCCTTTCCATGCAGGGCTGGAGAGCAGGAATTTTTAATACATTCCTGCTGGAATGCTGTGCCAAGGAGGGGAAGAGTGACCCAGGCTGATGTCAGGCAGAGCAGATGGCCCTTGCTGGAGGCTCAGGGAACACAGATTGGAGCTGCCTGGGAAGGAAACCTAAAGATGAAGTGTCTGGGCTCAGAGTATTCAGGGTCTTGTGCCACGTCTGAGCATCCTAGGAGTGCAGGGAAGCAGCTAAGGCAGCATCAAATGCTCAAGGGATCCTGTCCCACACATCAAGGCAAACATGCTGCTCATTACTAAATAAGCACCTTTACAAATAAGGGTAAAAATCCAGAGCAGAAAGCAGCACCAACCTCCTGGACCTGAGACTTGGGCCAAGGGCTGGAGCGACAGGACACAGGGAATGGCTTCCCACTGCCAGAGGGCAGGGTTAGATGGGATATTGGGAAGGAATTCTTCCCTGTGAGGGTGGGGAAGCCCTGGCACAGGGTGCCCAGAGAAGCTGTGGCTGCCCCTGGATCCCTGGAAGTGTCCAAGGCCAGGCTGGATGGGGCTTGGAGCACCCTGGGCTAGTGGAAGGTGTCTGTGCCCTTGGCAGGGGGTGGGATGGGATGAGTTTCAAGCTCTCTTCCACCCAAACCATCCAGTGGTTCTATGACTGCTTAAAACCACGAGAGTTGGCACCTGAAAGTGGCAGGATTTTTTCTCGTAACCCCCTTGTCTGCAAAACTCAGGTATTTGGTATGCATTTATCAGCTCCAAAGTGCTGATGAAACTTCTATGTGATTTAAAAAGAAATAAGAATGTAATTTTGCATTCTTAATTATGCTGCTGGTGACAGCAGTCAAATGGCAGATTTTCAAGGGCAGGAGCAGGGATAATCATCTTGGTCAAATAACAGTTTTAATTTAAGAGAAACTTCTTTCCTTACTGAGAATATTACCATGCATATTTTCATTTTATTAGTTTATGTACACAACCACTAAGTTATTTGCATGTTATAGGATTTTATTTTGTACTTAGCAAATGAATGACATCCAAGCAATTTTAGATTTAATTTGATCAATATTTAATGAATTATAATTATCATTACAACTCTGAGTTTTGCACTGCTGTATATTGCTGCATAATGTTTAATCAAGGGGAGAGAGAGACTAAAATATAACTGGAAAACAGCTATAAAGTCTATGTTAAAGAAATGTAGTGGGATTATTAACTAAATTACAGCGGTCTAATTTAATAATTTTCCTAGTTACAGCTTTAAGATTGAATTTCAAGAGCATTTCCCTAATTTATATTTTTAGATGCCTGCAATATATATTTTTTTAAAATACACACACAAAGACCAAAATTACTCTGTGGTATCAGAGTTTGAAATCTCTGCATGATTGGAAAATTGGGAATACCAGATAAAAAGGATATCAGCTTATATGGACAGAACAGTCAAAAGATTTGGTATAAACCAAATTTTTTTGGTAAATCTTTTTTTACATTGGTAAGGGCCAGGTATGTAAATATTGCAGGAATCAGCAAAACCATTTAATGTATCTGAAAATAGTGAAACAGCTCAGGAAAATACACTAAAAAATGTAATTTAAAAAAAAAAATAATAAAAAAATTAACCTCTTTCCACAAGTTAAAGATTTCTTTTCCTCAGAAATGCAGGTTTAAAGTTTAAATTTAGTCACATCAATATGATTCCTCAATTTTGGTAGTTAAGTAAAGCTTGTGGGCTCTGAAGCACCTTCTGTGATACTGCCAGTGAGACAGAAAGATGGGTGGGCAAAAATCATTAGGAAACCTAGAAAAACTCTAAAATAATCTGTTTTATAGAATCTATGAATGGTTTGGATTGGAAAAAAACTTAAAGTCCATCTAGTGCCACCCCTGCCATGGCCAGGGACACCTTCCACTAGCCCAGGGTGCTCCAAGCCCTGTCCAACCTGGCCTTGGACACTTCCAGGGATCCAGGGGCAGCCACAGCTGCCCTTGGATTTTTTTTACATTTTCCACAATTTTAGCTTTGAAATAACTCTGGGATTTGTGGCTGAAATAAAGAGTAAACACTTTTCAATTTTTTTTTTTTAATTACAGTCTGAGCCTGGTCAAGCTGTATATTTTCACTTAGATGCAATTCCAAACTCCATACCCAAGGCAGGTCCCAAACTGAGGTTGAGTTTCACCCATTACAAAGTTAAAGAGAATGTGCAAAAAAACCCCACATGTCATAATGAGCCATGTGAAAACCACATTATTCCATGGCCTTTGATCAAAATTTGGTGAGGCTCAGACATGAGATCTCTGTAGAGACAACTGAGAGAGAGATCTATAGAGTTCTATTTAGGACTTCTCTATGAAATGAAATCAAAGGAAATAAGGAACAATAAATATGCCTGACACATCTATGTACTGTATGTGAAAATTATCCTGCTCTTGGGGTGTTTGCTTTTGGTTCAATAATTCAGGTTTATTCTTGAGTAGCATGTCCTCAGAAGAAAATCTGTGGTTTAATTTGTGTCTATGCCTTTGCAATTTGCAGAGAAATGTTGTTGTTACACAGAGTTTAATTTTTAGGATTTTTTTTCCTTTATTTTCCCCTTATTATTCTCACTCTTTTCACTCAGGCCCACAAGCTAAAAAACCACAAACAAACAACACAATTAGGGAAAGAACAGAAATATTCTTTAACATCTGTTCTTGCCCAAACAGGAGAATTTATCTAAGACAAAGGTAAAATAAATTATAATATGTTTCTATTTTCACTTCAGAAAGGGTTTCTGCACTCCCAGTTTTTGCACTTGTTTGGAACTCTCCATATTTGCAAAGAAATCTCTTGCTCTGCATATCTTTGGAAGTGATTTTTCTTACTCTTTGAAGCACCTCCCCTTAGACACTCTTCTATTTATTCTTAACTCTTATGCTAAAGGCTTTCGTGAAATAACATTCTTCAACTTCCTGTAATTAATAATTTAATTTAAAATACTGGCTGTTACTGAGCTATAACATAACTTGTACATTGATTTTCCTTTCAATACTACTCCAAAATTAAATCCCTGGAATTAGAGACACAAATGTTATTATCAAAGTTCTCAAGCAGAATAATAAGGAGATACCAACCGCCTTGTCTACAAAGTGGGAAGAATTTTCTTTTGTAGGAATTTCACATCTACATAAAACCACTTTTGATTAAATGTTGACTGTTTCACAAGTAAAATTTGCTCACTGGGATTGTGGAAAACAAGGCTGTTCATGGAAACTCATAAGCATGCACACAGAGCAAAGCACACAAAAAATCAGCTATGGCACTGCTGTAGGAGTCCTCAGTTCAGTGAAAAATTGTCCAGCCCACATTGTCCAGAATGGAAAAAATACATAGGCACTTACTCTGTGCTTACACATACTAAAACCCTGGAAGGATTCTGAAATTCTTCAAGATTTTTGCCCTTGTCTGGGTTTGGGAAGACAGGTGTCTGCTAAGGAAGGCCAGAGCCTCCCCTGGAATAGAGGATGTAAACCCCCTCCCTCCGAATTGCTATAGAATTTAAATCAAGGGGCTCTCAGGCAGAAAATATGGGAGCAGGGATAACAGTCCTTTACCAGGGAAGCAAAAAATATAAAATAAACAAATGCAGTAGATTAAAACAACACAGACAGAGTCAGAACTCAACCTGACACCCGTTTGGTCAGGGTGTAGTCTCAGTCCAATTGGAATTGTGGCTGCAGTCTTCCTGGACTCAGTCCTCAGGTGTGGTTCTGTTGGAGCAGAAAAAATCCTGTAGAAGGAAAGGTGAAGATCTTCCTCTGCTGATCCAGTTGAAAAGGGGGAATTCTCTTTCTGAGCAAAACCCAGCAAGAGCTGTCTTGTCTCTCCAGATTCCCAGCTATATCTGTGTAGGAATGCTTGGCTCCTCCCTCTGGGCGGAGCATCTCACAATGGGATGTTAAAGTTCTTATCAGTCATGCATTGACATTCAATAGCCTGTTATCAGCAGATGTCTGCCTGGAGGGAGGAGTGGTTGTGGAAGAGATAAGGAAAACTGCCCACTTAACAGAATACAGCTACCATACAGATGGTAAATAGAATAGTATTGGTTTCACAATCCATGACAGCCCTCCCTCAAATAATTTGGTTGTTTTCAATAAATGGATCATATTAGAACCAGTGCCTTAGAACTTAAAGGGTTTATGGTTCTTTATGAGCTGGCTCACTCACTCCACAATTGTTCTTCATTATCCCTCAACTCCAGCTGTACTGCACTTCCCATGAAACCGACTGCATGCCCACACTGTGAGAAATGCCCTGGAAATAGCACTCGAGGCTTTCTGACACATCTCCCATGAATAATCTGGAGTCACTGCAAAAGAGCTTGAGAAGGCTGTTGTCCCCTCAGCTCCTCACATGTCACCTTAATGGCAAATACAGCACAAGAATGAAGTGAGGGGAGTTTTTGCTCCCAGCACTGATGTGGGCAAGCTGGGCAAGCACAGCAGATTTGCTGCTGCTTCTCCAGGAGGGATGTGAAACACAGCACTGAGGAAGGAATAAACAGTGGCCAGGAAAGGGCAGTGTAACATATGTGGGGAAATAATGCTGGGGCTAGGAATAAGTGTGAATAAGGGTTCTCTGTGATTCTGGAGTTCTGAGGTAAGAAACATTCTGCTTGTGCTTGGAGCAATGATATACAAGGTGTCAAACACAACTGAACATTGGGGTGATTGTGGGGCCTTGGTTGATCCTCACTCTATGACTGTGACACACTGCTGAATATTCTGAGGGGATCGAACTCCCTCCCCACCAAAAAAAAACCACAGATCATCTTTTATTGATTAAAAAAATACAAAAACTGTTTCTCATTCCAGTTTTCCATAGAAAACTCTTTCAAAGCCCAGAACAAAACAGGTGGATGGCTTAAGACTGGAAATCATAGAACAACAGAGTGATTTGGGTTAGAAGGGCCCTTAAAGCCCATCCAGTCCCACCCCTGCCACGGGCAGGGACACCTTCCACTAGCCCAGGTTTCTCCAAGCCCCGTCCAACCTGGCCTTGGGGACTTCCAGGGATCCAGGGGCAGCCACAGCTTCTCTGGGCACCCTGTGCCAGGGCCTGGCTCCCATCACAGGGAACAATTCCTTCATAATATCTAACCTATATTGCCCCTCTTTCACTTTGAACCCATTGCTCCTTGTCCTATCACTAGAGTTCCTGATGACATTTTGTGGTCAACTAAAAGCTCAGTTCAGATTTCCTACACCTGCAAAAAGCCTTATTGGGCTACAAAAATTCCCTGTTCAGGAACCACAAGAACCATTTTATATTCTTTACCCGACTGATGATAAAGCAGTAGGGAGCAGGTGGTTATTTGGTCGTTATTTGGGTGTTCACTGGAATAATGGAATCATTAAGGTGGGAAAAGACTTTCAAGATCACTAAATCCAGATCTTCATTCTCAAACCACCCCCATGTTCATCATTAAACCAGTTCCCCAAGGACATCGAAACTGTCCCCATCCCCTGCAGAATGAGTTTAGTTTAATTTTGGAGGCTGTATAAGGAATTAAATCAAGTCATGGTCATCCCATGCAGGTTTCTCCTTTGCCACCACCTTTCCACTTGGGGTATTTCCACACCTAAGGCCCACAAAAGAAATTAATGTCTTGATGGCTCCACTGTATAAAAGAGCAAGAATTTGGCTTTGCATCATCCTTTTGTTTAAAAAGAAGTCCAGCCCAGGAACCAGTGCAGCTCAAAGGACACACTGTCTCACTTCCCTTAGAATTTACATGGAATATTAACCAAAGAAGAATTTTGATAATTTCTGTTCTTGACAAAGGTTGTAACAAGAACAAGAAATGGGGGAAACTAATTCTTCGTATGAGAAACAGTAAAATTATAATTCACTGTAATCGCTGCCTTAGATTTTAATTTTCTGGTTCCCTTGGGCTCCACAGTAGGAGAAACTGAAGGACCTCACAGAAGAATTAAAAAGGGATTTATATCAGTGAAAAAATTGACTCATAAATAGTTATAGATTATATTGCAAGTTCTCATCAGACCGGTTAAAACCAAAGCAGAGAGCCTAATTTAGCTTGTCAGGGGTTCTTAATAATGATTCTTTCAATTAAAAATCCAGTAAATACATAATGGAAAACTTATATATGTTTTCAGTAAACAAAACTGTGGAGAGAGCTGATGGGAAAACAACATGCCAGATGAAATCTCTTCTTCCCCCCCATGTGTTTTCTCTCAAATTTTACTCAGATTTGAGCTAAAAAGCCCAAATAAAAAGCATCAGCACCCCACCATTATCCCAGAGAGTCAGGGAAATGCAGTTTCCTGGCTGCAGACAACAGGGACATGGGAATGTGTCCCTGCCAATGTCCAGCAGCCCCAGCACACAAAGCTCAGATACTCTGCCTTTTGTTCCCAAAAGTGTGGGTTTTAGTGCTGGGAAGCTCTTGGGAGGAGACAGCTCCTGTCAGGGCAGCATTTCTGTGCTCACCCTGCACAGCTCTCACCTGCTCTGCAATCCACGGGTGTGGAAGAAGGGAAGGGATTGAAAAGAAATCAGTGAGACAACACCCAGAGTGAGACAATAGCTTGGAAATCCTGTATCAGAAAGCCTCAGCTTTGTCACTCTCTTCCCCACAGCAAAAAAAAACCCCACAGCTATTACCCAAAAGCTGTTAGGGTTGTTCAAACCCCTCTCCCAAGCACAGCCTGCAGTTTCCCAGTGGAATGAAGCACCACTCCCCTCAAGGAGCACTCCTGTCACTTGTTACCTCTTGAAGAGCATTTTGGCAGCATCCCAAGGAAATTCAAAGTAGACACATCTCGCTGTGGGGCATTTTCACAAGTGCTCTGCCATGAAATGCTATTTTGTCCACATCTTAAGGAGCTTGGTTTCATCAGAAAGCAAAAGTAGAAAATAAAAATACAATAAGGAAGTGATAACTGAGAGAGGACACATTTCTATTTTATTCTGATGAGGAATCAGCTTCCTTGGCATTTTTAGCAAGAACTTTATTTTAGTGGAAATTCATTCCATTTACCTATTCTTCAGCAAAAGATGATCAGAGGGATGGAACACCTCTCCTGTGAGGAAAAGCTGAGACAACTGGAACTGTTCAGCCTGGAGAAGAGAAGGGTCTGATAAGACCATATGAGAACTTTGAGTCCCTGAAGAGCTGGAGAGGGACTAGGGCTGGAGTGACAGGACAGGGGGAATGGCTTCCCACTGCCAGAGGGCAGGGTCAGATGGGATATTGGGAAGGAATTGTTCCTGTGAGGGTGGCAGGCCCTGGCACAGGGTGCCCAGAGAAGCTGTGGCTGCCCCTGGATCCCTGGAAGTGTCCAAGGACAGGCTGGACAGAGCTTGGAACAACCAATTGGAAGGTTTCCCTGCCCATAGCAGGGGATGGAACAAGAGATTTAAGGTCCCTTCCAATTGAAACCATTTTGGGATTCTGAAGATAACTTGGCTCTTTCCCTCCACTCAGGTTTGAACACTCATGGAAACAAAAAAACCCCAACTCTTGGGAACAGCAAGGGCTTCACAGCACAGGCTGGACAAGACCTGTGCCATGTCAGAGCTGGACATTCCCAATGCCATTAGGAACGGAGCAGCAGGAGAAGCTGACAGGAAAAACGCATCCTTAAGGATATAGGAAGCCTTCCTCTCCTCCCTGACCTTGTCATGACAGTCCATCAGAGTTTGTTCCTGGCTGGGGACAGACACCTCCTGCACCCGTGGTGCTGCCTGGTGGAAACAAACCCAGTCAGGTGCAGTGGAGAAAATATAGAAAACTCTTACTTCTTGCAAAAAAAGAATGAGGATTTTTGGTGGGAATGCAGATTTCTGGATGAAAACGTGTTTTTCTCTCTCATGCTTGAGATAACTGGGAAAATAGAAAAAAAAGAATCTTTTAGTTCTTTAGTCTTTACTAAATTTTCTTTTGGTTTTGCCTGAGGTTCCTGATGGTACCTCTGCTTTTCCCACGTCTTTCTAATAAACCAGCAGAGTTTGTATTTTTTGAATTTGTATTTTTCACGTGTGGTGGATAAACCACACTTTGTGAGGTTTCACATGGCCTCACACAAGTGAACCCATATTTCTGTACCTTATTACACAGCACCTTAAATGCATGAAAAGCATGGTTTTCTCAGATTTTTCCCAGGCATAGCCAGGCTAACCCAGAGGGGGTTTGGGCACATCAGTTCCCTGCAGCTTTCTCTGTCTCTCTCCAAGAAAACACAGAGCTCATCTCCCTCTTCCAACCAAAATCTGCAGCAAATCTTAGTTTTCAGCCCAACAGCACAGCTGAAAAATGTGTTTTTTGCAACACTGTGGTGCTTAAATTATACCAAAAATCAATTGTAATTAAAATAGACAAAAAGAAAGGCACCAATACAAAGCTAAAAAAACCAATTTTTCCAGAATACTGAGGTGTGTATACCTCAGTCTAAGCACTGTCCCCAAATGGTCAGTTCTTCCCTCAAAAAGTTGTCTACCCCCATTGCACAGTCAGTGAGTGTTACCTGAGGAGCCGTAGGCAATCATATTTAGAATTTTATTTTTTATTCCAGACAGGATTGTTTGCCTTCAGCTGTGGACTTCTACACCCTTCATCCTCAAGGCTAAATATCAGCACCAAAAAATGAAACTGATACACAGGACTTTATAAGAACGAGCCTGATTAGGCCATTATTTCTACAGCATCCAGATAGATTGGAATTATTTTCTCTAATACTTAAAAAAACCAGATCTTTTTCATGTTTCAATTTGCACTGATATCAAAATACTTTTTTTTTTTTTTTTTTT
>VZRH01001990.1:23699-41641 GCA_013397555.1 Urocynchramus pylzowi
TTTTTTTTTAAGAAAGAAAACCCACCTTATAAGTATTTTTGTATTTCAAACAAATCCTTTTATCTAAGGGTGAGCCCAGGTTGTTACTTGAGATTGTTTGCATAAAATCTCATTAGCCTATTGATTCTCCTTCTAACACCTTAGGCAGTACTTCATTATCATGCAAATAGAGACAGGCTTTTTACATGTACCTTAATGCAGCACTGATTATTCTCCTTTCATAGCACCCGGCAACAAAGCCTCGTAATGAAAGTCATCAATAATTGTTCAACAGGTGAAAGAGATTAGAATCAAAGAGACACTTTCTTATCAGCAAGAGCTTCCTTTTCCCCTCCAAAACACAAATTTGGCTGATTACCATTCTCAGGGATCTGCAAGGCTCCGAATTTCATCTTTTCCTCCCACAGACAGGCACAGTGCACTGCAGGGTGAGATGTTTTGGAATTCAGAGTGAAATCCCCGGCCCAAAGGAAGCAGTGGTACTTCCAGTGCTGCCTTCTTCCCCCAAATCCAAGCCCTGTCCTTCCAGCCAGCTCCAGTGATGGCTCTGAAGCTTTTAATTTAAACACTTTTGATGTGGAAGGTCCCTGCTTTAACGTCGCACACAGCTTGTGAGAAAGAGCAGAATCAGAGTCGTGGAATGGTTTGTGTTGGAAAAGACCTTGAAGATAACCCAGTGTGTTGTAGTGTGTTTGTATATTTTGTAATACTTTGTAATAGTTTTTTGTATTCCTTTAGTTTTCCTAAGTAGTTTACCCCAAACTGTACCCCTTCCCTATACCTATGTCATCATTCTCCTGGGTTGAGATCATCCCCAAACCCCCCGCCCTGACCCTCTGTCAATCATTCAGCATCCCATCCTCTTTATCCAGAACCTTCGGCCAAATCCGTCATGTGATTAGCTGGAGGCCAAGAGTCAGCCCCCCAAGAAGTATCCTATAAGTTGCCCAAAATGTCCATTCCTTAAGATCCCATCCCTTTAGCACCTTATTGGTCAACAAACGTTATCTACTTTTTGTTTCCACCTCCCTTTAAATGTGACCTTGGCATCCCTCCCAGTGCTCTGAGCAGGAGGCCCCCTGAGGTTGCAGGAGTCCCTCGGGAGCTCTGAATAAACCTTGGAATAACCCCCTGCTGAGAGTCGGCCTTTTCCTCTACCAAAGTCTCCAGTGTCTCTCCTGCTGCACAGGCACTAGCCCAGTTGCCACCAGTACCCTGGGGGCACAGAGAGTGTCCCCCCTCTGAGTGTCCTCAGAGTGTCCCCCCTCTGTCTGCCAACCCTCTCAGGGGCTGGCCGAGTCCCTGAGAGGCTGGCAGGGAGACCAAAGACACCAGTGCCTCCCATTCCAGGGAGGGTGAAGCTGGAGCTCAGGAAAAGGTTCTTCCCCCAGAGGCAGGTGGGCACTGCCCAGGCTCCCCAGGGAATGGGCACGGCCCCAAGGCTGCCAGAGCTCCAGGAACATTTGGGCAACGCTCCCAGGGATGCACAGTCTGGGATTGTTGGGCTGTCCTGAGCCAGAAGTTGGACTCAATGGTGCTTAAGGGTTCCCTCCAGGTCTGGAGATCCTGTGATTCCATGAGCCAGGAGCAGAAGTGTGTACAGAAGAAATATAGGGGTACAATAAAAATGTTGGAGGCAGCCTCCAGCACTTTTTCCTTAACAAGCACAAATGCAGGCACAGAGCAGCAGCAGCACTAGAAATGTGGCTGTGAGAGGCAGTAAAAGACACACATGCTGGAGCAGAGTGTTCAGTGTGGAAAAAAAAAAAAGTAAAATAAAAAACACCTGAGATTTTAAGTGGAGGAAATACCTCCTACTTGTTTCTCCCAAAGTTAAGGGCAATGGGGTCTCCCATGTAGGCAGACAGCACTTGGCTGTTAAATTTTCCTGCAAAAAAGAACCTGTAAGAAAGAAAACATCAAGTAACCAGCCAAATAAAGGAAAGGAAATTTGACTTTTATGTGCCTATAGTTTATAATGAATTGGGCCCAATTTCTGTAGCAATTGTGAGCTGAAAGCCAGAGCTTTGCTATAATTCATTTTGATCACTGTTGTTGACTTTCTTTTCAATAGTTTTCCTAAGAATCAATAGAAAAAACCAAGAATCTATTATCAAAAAGTTCAGCAAGGAGGGGAGGAGGAGGAGAGAACACATGAAAGAACAAAAATTTAGATTTTTTGAGCAGAACCTCCTATTAGAAGGAAAGGGTTTACTCCACGGGCAAATTTTACTCCATTGCCAAGCAATAACAAGCAAAGAAGCAAAAAAATAAATATGTCAGAAATTCTGTTGTCTTGTCAAAAGCAAAGCAAATTAATTGTGTAAATATAAATGTACTAGTAATGATATTATACAGCTCAAACAAAGCCAGCTAATGAATCCCACTGCCTAAAAGAGTCTGCTTCAGTTATCAGCATTCCAGTCACAACTGACACAATTTCCATTTGTGTTGTCAGAACACAGAAGTGGCTTAAAAGAAAAGGCAAAAAACCTAGAAATGCATGTGTAATATTTACTAATCACCACTAATTCAGAAAGATTTAGGAATTTGTATGCCTTCAGCTGCCAAATGTCATCTGAAATGTTTTAATACTCTCCAAAACCCTTATTGCCCTTTCACTTGCAAATTTTAGACAGGATTACATTTTCTTGCTTGGTTTCTTTGCACAGAAATTGTGCTCTATGCAAGGAATCAGCATTATGTGATTAACACAGACAAGAAACAATCAATACAAATAAACAGTTTAAAATGGACTTGAGTGACAGGACAATGGGGAATGGCTTCCCACTGCCAGAGGGCAGGGCTAGATGGGATATTGGGAAGGAATTGTTCCCTGTGAGGGTGGAAGGCCCTGGCACAGGGTGCCCAGAGAAGCTGTGGCTGCCTCTGGATCCCTGGAAGTGTCCAAGGCCAGGTTGGACAGGGCTTGAAGCAAATCTGGGATAGTGGAAGGTGTCCCTGCCCATGGCAGGGGTGGGACTGGATGGGCTTTAAGGTCCCTTCCACCCCAAACCATCCTGTGGTTCTGTGATTCAGTGGATGGTGTTGGTAGCACCCAAAGCAATGTAGGATAGGAGAGAAATGCCATATTCCAGCCATTATCAGGAAAACAATTCCAATACAATGATACTTATCATCCAAAACATATCAATCAGAAAACTGAATGTCTTTAATGGAAATGATAACAATGTTTTGATCATGAACAGGTCCTGGCACAGGACCAAATTTGCTATGCTGCTAATTCAGAAAGCTGCTCCAAATTTGCTATGCTGCTAATTCAGAGAGCTGCTGCTAATTGATCCCAGACAACCTTCTCCATGTTATCTTCTTTGATGCACTTCAGAAAACAGGAAAAATTAAGTTGATGAAAAACACAAAGCCAGGGCTTACCCCAAAAATCTGTGGGTCTTTAGGTTTGGGGGTTTTTTATTGTTTTCCATTTTCTAAGCACTGCACCCATAGATCTGAGCTTGTGTTGATTATCCAACCCCAAAGCAACATTTTGTGAATACCACTAGCAAAGGGAAGAGAGGAAGAGAGAGCCCACCAGTTCTGAAAGGGTCTTTACAGGACAGGGTCAGTGTTAATAAACACAAATGCTACCTGATACACACTGGATACCAAGGAAATACATGAAAATATGCAGCTGGGTCTATGGCTGAGTGAGTTGTTTCTATCAGAATTCACTTTGAAAGCTCTTAGATTAAATTGGACCGTGGCAAATTGTGAGACAATTTGCAATCCTGCTTAAAAATCTACAGTCTGAGTAAATTGCCCTCAAAGCTTCATCTCTGTTAAACTGAAATATAAGACTAGGTATTAAAGAGCAAAATTTACCTGTTGACAGCAGTGATGGACTGTCTTTGCTCAAAAGACATTGCTTAATTAAAAACAAATGAGGTTAATGTGAGTTAAAGCTATGAGCTCAAGTGCAATCAACAGTCAAGTCAATCTGAGAGTGGGGTGACCTTCAAAGGAGAATGTTTTCACTCCTTAAACACATTGCTGACTTTGGGGAAAGAAATATAAAGTTTAAAAAGAAAAAAGAAAAGAGATTGTTAATAGGGTGTGAGGAAAGGATCTAAAGATAAACAATCTTGCATCTTCCATGACGAGGACCTATATTTTTAATGAATATTTTCTGTGCACTTTCATTTATGTCCTCCATATTGTTCTCCCTAAGTGTCTACAGTTAAATCAAAAGAGACACTCACTAGGGAAAAATAACCCAGTCGAGCCTAACAACAACACAAGTGCTGTTATCCACAGGAATACCACAGCTTCTGAGGAAGAGAGAAAATCAGGGAGCCATTGATTAGAAAATTAGTTCCAACCAAGCTGGCAAGGTTTATTTTCATGTGGAAAATGGGAATGTTGCTGTTTACGTCTCTCAGAGGCCTTTAGAGATGCCAACTGTGAAGAAGGTTAGAAATGCTCAAAAATAAAGGAATTTTTTCTACACTTCAAGGCACAATGGCAGAAGAATCAACTAATTACATCCATCTTCTCCACCAGCACATGAACAACAGGATGTGTTGAGGAGTGGGGTGTGAGACAGCAGCCAGCCAGGGCCACCCCAAACCACTTTTTAGCCATAAAGATTCTTGAAAGCTTAGAAATTTTTGTGAAATTTCAGAGAAATAAGAGTCTGTAGAGGATGTCATTCGGCCAACAGAGCCCCAGTCCTGCCCACTGGGGAATTTCCTCTAGGACAGGGGAATTTCCACAGACCCATGAGGAGGTTCCCAGGGAATGAATGAGATTATAATTTTATAACACATTCACCTGCACAAAACTTATTTCATCTTCACAACTCGCTTGATTGCTTTTCCCATTATTATTGGAAAGTCATTCCAGAACCTCATTTCCTCTATCTGAGCAAACTTCTGAAGTCCAGCTGGAATTTATGAGCAGACTATTTGAAACTACTCATTCTTAATGCTAATATTTCCCTAGAACTTTCTCCATTGATAACTTTTCTCTCTAAAGTGCCTCTCCAGACAAAGGCTATCACTTGTCAACTTTAATTTCTCAACGTATCATCATATAAAATAGGTCTCTATTTCTTTAGTCAATCTAATCATTTTAGAAAAATATGGGACATTTTGCAAGATAAATGTTGGAGAGTCAGGATTTATCATGAGTAATAGGACTTGGAGTAAGGAAGTGCCTGGAGGCAGGAGGCCTTTCTGTGCTCCATCCCTCCTGCTTCCTTCTCAGAAGGGACACCTCTAAAAGGTGCTTTAATGAGCCTGAACCAGGCAATTAAACTTTACAAACACATATCACCTACACACAAAATAAACCAGGAGCTGTCCTCTGTAATAAGCAATTTCCAAGGATTGAAGTACTCAATCCTTTCATTTCTTTCCAAAACAAGGGTATATTCGCCTCTTTTTCTCACTTAAAATACAATTTAAGACTTTCTACCAAGGAATAGGAAAGGTTACACAGACTAATTGTGTCACAATTCATTTTCTCAGGAAAGTTCCCAAAATCCCAGACTGAGGATTAAAAGATCTAGCTCAGGTTGGTCATGCACAGTTCCCAAAGCCAGAAGAAGAACTAGCAGAAGGAATGCTCTGTCTGCACATTGTAGGAAGATAATAAGGAGTCCTCAATTTACTTCAGGAAAATAATATGCAAAAAGAAGAGTCTCCCATTATACAAAGGATTCTGGGAACACCTGCAGGCTCCAGAGTACCAGTTGGTTTTGAGCAAGTCAAAAGATTTTTTTATGTCTTCTTTCTGTGTCTTTTCTAAGTGTGGTTTCCATGGTCCACATTTAGGAAAAAAAAAAAAGAAACCAATTTTTCAGTAGTTTGCAAATCCTGCCTGTGCTGACCCTACAGATGTGATGAGTGAATGGGAATAGTAAGAAGGGCAATGCCACCCAATCTGATCTGCTCTGGAAAACCACAAACAGCTCAGTTGAGGCTAAACCAGACAAAAAACACATTTAGTGAGTGGTCTGGCTATAAAAGAGGGGAAGACAAAAGATTGGGTTCATGGTGTTTCATGAAAGATCCCATGAGAACTGTGACAAACCAGAACAAAATCTGTTTCTTCCCCATCACAACACGAGGCCATGCTCTCCTCCAGACCAAGGTTATTTGTCTATCCATGTCTAATTTGCTGATAGGCATCACACACTTCCATTCCTTTTCATTCAAAATTAGATAAAAGTTAGGAAATGAGACAGCACACCATGTCTTCGCAGAGAGACACTCAGATATTCAATGTCATCCAAAGTCTCCCTGATGTGAGGAGCCCAGACTAATTTACTGCCTCTCCTCATCTCAAAAAAATATAAACAACATCATTTACTGTAACCTGTGGTGTGCTGCTTTCCCTTGTATTTTTCAGATATGTTTAATAAGTTTCAGAGAAGCAGAAATGCAGAAGTCAGAGACCAAGTGACAGGAATAATTTACTGAAACCTGGAGATTCACATCCCAGTTGATTTTAACACAAATGGCAGCTTTTAAAAAAAGAGACTGAGGAGCTTGGCACTCTGCTTTAGCCAGGTTTAAAACTCTCTCCAAGCACTTTCATTTCCTCTGAAATAGCAATGTGAGAAGAAAACACAAGCCAGGAGCTCCACAGTGAGCACCAGAACAGGAGGATTTAACACCACCCACCAAAAAGGATAAATGAGCCCCCAAAAACCCCTGTTGGAGCCAGAGGTGAAAGAAGGAATTTAACAGAAGCACTCACTGCCCACAGTGCAGTGGAACCACAATCCTGGCAGGGCAGCTGCTCTGTGCCTGGAGCTCAGGGACAATTCAGGGAGCCAAGAAAGCCCAAGCATTAAAGCTAGGGTGACCATCTCCATCCCAAACCCTTCATTTTTCAGGTGCTGGGAGACCATCTTCTTCAAGCAGCCCTTCTCATGGCTCTGGGAGGTCTGGAGAGTGTTTCTGTGCTTAGCACAGGAGCTCATTCAGTTCCTTGTTAAACTCAGGTCTGACAAGGCTGGAGAGGATGTCCCACCCTCACACAGCCTTTGAATCCCCAGCAGGGATGTTGCACAGGGCATTCACACTTCCAGCCTCCCTGGAACATCCCAGAGCAGAGGAAATGTTCTGTGATTTACTGCCATCAGTGCTTTTGCCTGGAGCACTGATAAAAAAGTTGGCTTGGACAAAGTGGCAATGAATTAAACATAAAAGAAATAAATTTTTGCGGCGTTATTATCATTGCTGCTCTCATTTCAGAAGAAAATCAGAAGGGGGATTTCCCAAGAAACTCTGGTTTTCTTAAAGACCTCCTAATAGTGGATTGAAACTACACCCAGCCATCCCCACTGTGGGACTAAAAAGAAAGCAAAGGCTACCAGGAAATTGCAGCAGTGAGAGACACTTTGGTTTTATCCCGGGACAGGAGGAAAAGGCCTGATTTCCTGTAGCTGCTCTCTCTGGGATGCCAGTGCAGGAGAGACTCACCCACCCTGCTCAGCATCCCTTCTCATCCACCTCTTCCAGCCATTAGCAGATCCTCAGGCAGTGTCGATTGATTTCTGGCTAATGCCAGGCTAGCTGCCGCTGGCAACACTCAGATGCAAAGAAAAATCCTGAGCACTGATGTCCAAGATATTATTGGAACCAAAAAAAAAATGCATTAGAGTGTGTGCCTCGTCTATCCCATGGCGTCACTTTGTCCTTTAGCAACCATAAAACCAGTAACTTGTTCTGATCCTGGGAGAATACGAATCTGGAACCTCAAATCTGCCAATCTCTGTGTATTTTGCTGGCTTAATTTATCAATACTATCAATGCATACAATTTATTCAATAATAGCACTGAATAAAAAAAAATCAAATACACAAATGCTCTTTCCCTCCTGCTACTCAGTAACAGAGTGAATAAAATCCAGTAAAGGGGTGAAGTGGACAACTAAGCACTCAAATCTTTCTCTCACGCACCAAGATGTCTTGAAGCCTTGCCTAACACAAACCTCTTCCAAAATAGAGAAAAATATCATGGTATATCAAATAAGAGAGCAACACAGAGTTTAGAGCACACTCGTGCATTGGTAACAGGGTTTTGTGGGGTAGCCACAGCAAAATTATGCACTAGGAACTAAAAAAAATATGAAATCCCACACAGGTCTGGATAAAGTTTGGCACTCTTTTACAACAGTGGGCTGCCAAGAGGCTCTGAATTCACCCACTGAGGATTTCCCACCTGGAGAGCCCAAACACACAGAGATGTGTCTGCTCAAATGCATACTTTATTTCCAACTTTGAATTCTCAAAGGATATTTTGATCTGATGGTTGCAACCATGCAGATATTAATTCAATGCCTGTAAATTTAAATTCAACTTGGCAGCCTGTGCATAGAGCAAGCATTACCTGTCCCACATATGAAGCAAGGAGTTGACAAGCTGTTTCCTTTCTGTGAGACAAAGTGTTTATCAGGGTGCTCCCCAAATCAATACTGGGGAGCTGCAGCCAATTTAGAGGCCTCTGACACTTACAAATTGTGAATTTACCACTCAGTATTTAACTAGAGCCCAGCTATAATTAATATTAGCTTGCCTGGAATGCAGGAATAAGCAAGCTAAAATTCCTGTGGGGTGCATAATTTTTGGAACACACCACGATGACACAGCCAGGCACTGTGGAAGTGTGGAAGTGTGGAAGTATGGAATGAATGTGACTCCCAAAACGGTAGAGATAGATGTGTGCATCTGCTCATAGGAGGCACCCAAAAAAACTGTTGATTAAAATGTTACACTCAGGAAACTTGAGCTCTGTTTTGAAGCTGAGTTCTCCAGAGTTTTCCCTGTCTCTCCATCCAGCCCTTCCTCCTTCCTCCTCTGCAACACAGGGAATGAAGAAGCCCCATTTCCCCTCTTCCTCAACCATTTGATTTAAACCATCCTTTACAAGCTGCTTAGGTCACCCTCTGTATCCCAAAACATGCACATGAACCAGGATGTCCCACATGAACAGGGTAGATGATATTTTTCCAAAGAATGTGATGGAGCCACAGAGCTCCTGCTCCCATCTCTGAACACACTGATCCTGTGCACCCAGAGTGCTCTCCAAACTGGATATTGAGAAGCCTCAGAGCAGAAGAGCAGCCCAGGTTAATTTTGGATAGTGTTTGATAATTACAGTTATCAGACAGTAGGAGCCTTCCTTGGGTATGTTTGAAACTACCTCAAAGGAAAAACAATGTGATATTGTGAATATATTATTTCTTTGCAATGATAAAAGCTGGGTTCATGATGTGGTCATCATAAAACCTCTCTCTCTTTTGGTTTCTGATGTTTTTCTGCCCTTTCTGTAGATCCCAGTCTTCCATTTCTTCCAGATGTATCTGCTTTAGATGAAATAATCTGAAAATCTGTAGTAGTGTGACACCAGCATAGTACAGCACACTACATCTAAAAATATCCACAGCCCACAAGTCCATCGATTAAATGGATGGCTATTTGCATAAAACAATGTATAAATTCTAAAACCTGCAGAAAATAGCTGAGATATTTGAAGGTCATCACGTCTTGCACCAAAACTCTGAAATTTAATCAGCTTTGGGAGAAAATTTGTTTTGGCCACAATGTCCCAGTGTCCAATTCTCCCTGCATTGCCTGGTGGGAAACATCCTTCCTGTGGAAGCTAGAGAAAACTCAAATTAACTCCTGTGTAGAAAGTTGTGCTTATAATCACCTTTTTTTAAGAAGCTGGAAGTCTGGGGAGCAGACTGTGGTCAACAATGAACCTGCTTAACAAGGTCAGGTGGTTTGTGAAGAGAAAATTGTTGCCTGTGTAAAAGTAATTAGGTTGCACTGAAGAGAAGCTGCCAAAGTCCCAGCAGCCTCCATTGGGGTAAAGCAGAGTAATTAAAGCAGTTTTAATGCCTATTTACACCAGCAAAGTCAGGCTCTAACACTGGCTGTCAAAAAAAAAAAAACAACAAAGAAAGTTGACGTGATGAAATTGCATCATTTCATAAAAAGCTACTACTAAATAGTGAGGTGCTGCTGCTGAAATACCCAATTATCCACTGCAATATTAACCTCAGTACCCACAGGTGTCCAAGCAGGAAGCAGGAGAGGGGAATTTTCTGCAGTCACACATTCCCTGAGCCTTCACCAACATCTAAAGCCTTGCGAGCAGAGCAGTCCACAATTTAATCTGCTGTGCAGCTCCAGCTCACGTTCTGCTCTGCAACATCCCCCAAAAGGGTCTGCCAAAGCTTTCTGCAGAAAAAAAAAAAAAAAAAAAAAAAAAAAAAAAAAAAAAAAAAAAAAAAAAGGCATTGACAGAAAGCCTTTGGAGCAAGGGAAAAGCAGAAGGAGCTTAAGGAGCTTGAGCACAAGTTGGATAATCCAAAAGTCGAGTTTTCCAGGCTGCTGAGGTGAGGGTGCCTGACCTCAGCTCAGCTCTCCAATACCCAGACTATAACAGTCTTGGATTTAAGCACCATTTCTCCTCCCATATTTCCTGGGAAAGAATTTGCTGTTAAGGTCTAAATTCCATCCACAGGAACCAAAGATAACCTCAACTGGTGAAGAGATAAGACTCAATAACTTCTTAACCATTACCAATGTTTCTACAGTTCCCATAAGTTGTTGAGATTTGAGGGGCAGGTACTGTTTTACCTTTTTGTTTTGTTTTGTTTTGTTTTGTTTTGTTTTTAATTAAGCAAAGCAGACAATTTGTACTTACTCTGTCATTTTCCCCTCATCCACAGAAGAGCTTTGAACAACAACTTCTTCCAGTTCTTTCCATTTTACCTGCAAGCTCAAAGCTGACTTTCCTCTGCTGCTGACAAAGTGAGCCTGAGCAGTGGGAAGCCAGTAAATCTCAAGCAGCAGTGATGCTTTATGTACCTTAAGTACTGCAAGATTAAAAATGTGGTTTTATCACAGTGTGATACCGACGTTAATAACTCGTCTGGAGCAGGGATTCAAAGCTTTCACTATTCTATAATTGAAAGTAGCCCAGTTGCACACAGATTCAGGTAGCAACAGAGGAGCTCAGATCATCTTAGTCAGTGTTTCACTCCGACAGGAGTCTGAGAAGGGCAGTGGAGCATCACTCAGTCGGGCATTACCATCACTGGGGTTTGCATTAGCAAATGAAGCTACATGCAAGTCACAATCCCACGCCAGCCAACTACAAAGCAGGTCAGGCATGCAGAAAAATTCATTCGTGGCGCTCGCTGAAAGCAGAGAGAACATTTAAATTTCAGATTTTCAGCCCATCAGCAATAGCCTTACCTGCTGCTACATTTTCAGTTGTCCTAGCAACAAGCAATTCCTTTTCTTTCAGCCTTTTTATTATGAATTCTCCTTTTCAGTAGGCTGTTGTGAGACAATTATTTCATAAATCTTAATTGCTGTTTCATTTTGTTGTGACTGGGCTCAACACAATGACTGCAGGCTGTCACAGAAAGCAGCTGTCCCTCCCAGCAGGGCCACAGCCCCTGCAGCTCTGGCACTCTCACATCACAAGGAGGCAGAGCAGCAGGAGCAGGACAGACTGGAGGGATTTCAGGGCAGGACAGAGGGACACCCAGGTGGTCACAGCCTGGGAAGGGGCAGGAGGAACTGCACTGTGCTGGCTGTGGCATCTCCACAGTGCCAGGGACAGGGACAGGGAGTGCCTGGCCACAGGGAGGGTGGGCACAGGTCACCAGGAGAGCAGGCAGGGAGCATGGGGAGGGAGGCTGGACTCTGCTGCAGGGATGGAACAGCTCTGAGAAGGGTGGGGGGACGGTGGGATGAGGCAAAGGCACAAGAGGGGCCAATCAGGTGCACTCTGGTGGAGCAAGGAAAGTAAAGAAACCTTCCTTAAATAATTTGAAGAAGCTTTTACCCAGCCTGGGAGCTCCTGAACATGCCTCTTTGCAGAGAGCTCTCCTCACAGGGTGGGGAAGACAAGCCTCTTGGAGCTCTGGCAGCCTGATCTTGACCACTGCCCTGATCTACCTGTGTCCAATAAAAGTGTCAGAATGTCATTTTAACAGCTTTAGGTTACAATTTCACCCCCTTCTCTCCCTGGGCACATGTTGCACCTGACTTTAAAATATGACAAAAATGTCAAAAATACTCTCTGTGTGTCTACAGCTTTGGACCTAAATCAGCTCTGCAGTTACAGTCATCTCTGAAATCCAGCAAAAGTCTCTGGGCACGAACTGTCACCATTTGTATTTCCTAAATCAGCTTAAACCAACCTAAAAGACAAGGCTCAGTTTTACCTGTAAGCCAGTGTAAATGGCTCTCAGTGCATACACATTGCTCATTTCCCCCCTGAATTTCCTGCTATTCCATCTCATTTGTGCAAAGCAGGCCCAGCTCGTGTTTCTGTTCCAGGCCAAGCTGCAGAGGAGCAGGAGCTGCAGCACACAGGGGAAGAAAAAGCAATTCACTCCTCTCTCATAAATCATAAAGAAATGATGTAGGTAGAACACAAACTTGGGCAAATTCCTGCATTTCTGATTAAAGAAATCTAAAGGTAGCAACCAGAAACTTGCTAGACACCTACAGGAATTTAAATAATAAAAATGATCAACTTATGCAGACATTTATATGTTTTTCAAAAGTAATAATATTTAAATTAAGTGGGTGAATGTCCTAAGGTGGAATTGAAAGAGTTTTAGTCAGCCAAAATTTCATTTGAAAAGCCTAATAACACCCCTGGATTTAAATTCCATATATCATTCGGCTTTTGCTTTGCAGTTGTTGAAAATGCCATTGCAAGAAAACAATGTACACCATTTCTAGTAGTGCATATTTATAGTTTATGGCTTCTTTATCCCAAAAAATTGCCATGTACATAAAGAAAATCAATCTTTTCGATTTCCAAACTGTTTTAGAATTTATGTTCATTTTCAATTATAAGCATTTGATCTGGTCTGTGAGAAGTCAGATGGAAAAATTTCTACCCTTTGCAGTCAGGAAAAATACGTTCATGAGCATTTTTAGAGTCTGCCATGTACAAGCCTTAAAACCTGAGATATCCCCTCACATTTTATTTCCTGATGCTCAATGTCTTTTCTGTTGCCCGTCTGTGATAACAATTCCTTTGGTGCATAATGAGGAAAAGCCAAAGTTTGTTCCACACAAATTCTTCCTTCCATTAATAACCCTGACAGGGATAGAGATGCTGAGGCAGTTTCTGTGCACTCAATAAAAAAAAAAAACCAAAACTAATATGAAGCTGTAGAAGCAGTTTTGGTTATATTTATCATCAGATGTTGCAATTAAAGACTGACAAGTTTGCAAAGCAAACAAAACAGAAATAACAATTGAGGCTACACCTCCAGGGGGAAAGTAAAAATCAGGGTGTAAAATTATCACCTCCTGAACCTGGCCAGCTTGGCTTAACACAGATCTGGAGGAAAACACAGGTGTATGATGTAGCTGTATATGAATTTAGCTCGAATTTAGCTCAAATTTAGCAATTAGCCCTCTTGCTAAATACACAGAAGTTCTGCTCTGAGGCCAGAAATCTCAAAAAGTTGTGAGTCAATTTTGTCCCTGTCAAAAATGCAACTATTAATTAAAACCCAGTATGGAAGCAATAACCAAGCAAAAACCAGACTGATGCTGCCAAATTTTTGGGAAATGGCTCATCATTTCTTATTCCATGTAGCTGGTGACCAGCTCTGGGGGTTACATTCCTGCTGAGAGGAAGGCACCAGGAAATCTTGAAAGTGTTGGGTTTTCCCTCTTTTCAAGTTAAAAAAAGTAGAGCAACCATGTCTGAGAAGATGCTGACACTGCTTAGCAACCAAAGTGATGGGGGAAAAAACAAGGTTGGGAAGTCACTTGCTAGAGTTTAAACCATTACCTTGAAAAGCAAAGGTGAGACTCAACAATGCAAGGCAGAGCTTCTGAATGATCTGCTGGGGAATGCCCACACAGGCAGGAAGGGTTCCCCACAAAACGCCCCCAAAATGGATAAAAGGATGTGGAGGAGCTGTTTTCCATAAAAGATTTCCCTGTTTTTGCTATCAGCACTGAAGCTCTGCACCAGTTCCTGGTCACCATAAGTAAGAAGAGGGCAGAAAAATCTGGAACCTCAGTGCAAGGTATGAGAGAGGAGGAGTTATAGGATTATATTATGTTTATTTTGCCCCCGGATTATATTTGGCTTAAATTTTAGTGTGGTCTGGTGAAATTTAAAAATCAAAAAGGAAAATGTGCACATGGAGTGGCATTGGGAGAGGCTGGAGGACCTTCTGTATGACAGGAATAACTCAGGGAGGGGACAGGGAGAAGTGGCAAAGAGAACACGTTGTGCCAACACTTCCTCCTCTAGGATTTGGCAGCACAATTCTTGGAGGACACAGGAAAAATTCAAACCCACGGTGAATTTGAGAGGCTGCAGCTCTCTGCCAACAAGTGACAGTGTTCTTCTCCAGTATTATGGGGGAATTTTGTCTTTTGGAAATGTGGAGCTTAGCAGGATTTCCAAAACTCTGTTGCATCTCAGGGACAAAGTGAGTCAAATCTAAGCTAATGTAAATCAAGGTAAACATGTAAATCTCGTTAGGCAGAAAGCACAGTTTGTCTCTATCCTACTTACACATTTCTGGTACTTTCTGTGCAGTTTCAATCACTTTTATTTTTTTAATTACAAGAGAGGCCAGTCTCAGGAATTGCAATATAATTGTGAAATTTAAAGGTTACCATCCAAGTATATTTTCATTTATCCTCTTTAGTTATGAAATATCCCACCAAGCTGCTAATATCTAATAATCCATTTAGAGAAGCTGAATGTTATCTGTAAAAAATTAAATTGTTTACATTCACCATGGCTTACTGTAAATAAAAATGCTCATTCATTATTTAAAATGCAGCACAGCTTGGTGAATTTTGTGTTTTCCCTGCTCGATTTTGGCTCTAACCAACTCCATAAATACATTAGCACCATCTTTTGGCTAAACTGGGTCCTGACCTATGTTTGTATCTTGTCTTTACAGGTGGGGTTGTTGCATTTTCCTGGATTTTCCAACCTTTTGAACATAAGGAAGAGAAGCTCCGGCTGTGGCTGACAAACCAACCAAAACAACATTTTCATATCTACACTCAGGTGCCTTTATGTTGTTGCAGCCCTAAAACTGAATTTTTATAATTATTTTCCTTCTCCTAGAGTTGTGTAAAGGTGATTTTTTTTTTGTACAAATGCAAATCACCTTCACTAAATCAGATGTTTGTTTGCATCATATCTTTTTCAGAAAACATGGAATGTGGGCCTGCTCAAGGGATTTGCTGCTACTTTGCCATTCACTTGTACTTTATGTTACCAGATATAAAAGGCTCTAAATTTGGAGTTAAGGTGGTTTGTAAAAGGTATTTTTCCCTCTTTATTTTACCATACATTTTTTAATGTGTTTATTGAAATCAGCTGAAAGGTGGGATGAAAATGCAGCTTCTATTTAGGCAAAAATCCTCCCTCCCTTGTGTATTCCCTTTTTCTTTCTGAGATCCCATCAGGAAAACCATCTCACATCCTTGCTCTGCTAATGGGGCCTCAACAGGATCACATCAGAGCAAGGATGGAGGGAATATATGGCAAATACAACAAATTCAGGACTTCAGGACATTGTACAAACTGGACTGATGGAATTTCAAAAGTAACAGGTTGAGGTTTTTTGGAGGGTTTTTTGTTTGGTTGGTTTATGGGTTTTTTGTTTGTTTTGTGGGGAGTTTTGTTTGGTGTTTTTGGTTGAGATTGGGTTTTGGTTTTGGTTGGGGTTTTTTGAGTTTTTTTGGGTTTTTGTTTTGCTTCTATGGGGCTGAAGGGGTTCTGGATAGACATTTCAAATATAAGCACCTGTGGAGCACAAAGGACCTTGGAAAAAGTGGAATTGTCTTGCTGAGGATCCTCTCAGTCCAGTTCCAGCCTCACTCCAGTCAAGTGTCCCAGTCTGCTCCCGTGGAGTTCCCTGGAGTTTGGCCAAACTCCTGTGGGATTACCTGGACCTGCAAGGCAAGGTTGATGAGGATCCTCAGCTCCTTAGTCTGAGTTAGGGAGGACAATTCCAGGTCACTCAGGGGATTTCCATTCCATGAAATCACCACACCCACGATGGGGCGCAGAGGGAAGGGCATTGCCAGCTGCAAGGACGGGTGGTTTCAGACAGAAAGGACAGAGTTTGGCACAACCTTCTGTCAAGTTTGCACCATGCACAGACCTATTAATCCTACCAGAATTCCCTCTGCCTCATTTGCCAAAAAAAACCCATCTTCCCAGGGCAAACCAACATGAAGTATTGTGTATTTTTAGTGATATTACTTATATTCCAGCAGGGGAATGAGATTATTTGGACACTGTGCCCTGCAAAGCTCCCACCATTCATCATCACCCTGACCCAGGAGTGCAGATACATCAGGATTTGCCCCTGGCATTGAGTGTTGCAGCTTTGTTAATCTAGAGCAAAAAAATAATTTACTGCATGAGAGCAGCAGATACCAGAGCAGAACCTCATAAGAAATACTTGCCATGTATATTTATATATTTAATATGGCATTTAGAAATACAACTTTGCCTACAACTTTTGCAGCTACTGGAGTAGAGTCAGTGAAAGAAAGTCAAAGAAACTTGCCTAAAATTGGCTGAACCTGTCCAAACAGAAGTACTTCTCCTTTCTTCCTGTTTTTCCTTTGGACTTGTTTAGCTGCAATGAGAAAAATTGGTAATAATTGGCTACATGATGAATTATGGCTAAAGCCATGCAGTTCAAAGTCTCCTGTAATATAATATTTATCTATATAGTTTTTATCTCTATAACACACATACCTCACCAAAATATATTCTTTTATCCCTACTGATGTAATTTCAGGACTGAGAAGACTGGAAAGATTGCTTGGACTGGATGATCTGAGAGGTTTCTCACCTCAATAATTTTATTATTTGGTGATTCTAAAAGAACATGTGTGGGAACAGGGATGTTTTAAGGCCACGTGGAACAACAGCTGGAAATAGGAGGCAGATAATGTCTTACAAGAATATTGGCATATATCTGAAGAAAATTATGCCAAGATGGGGAGAAAAGCAAGGATGTACAAGAGCTTGTCTCATTCTAGCTGGCAACAACCACATCAACCAGGAGATTTATGAGATGAAAAACCCCATAACTTGAAATTTCAGAAAGGTAGGGAGGGATTTTTCCATTATTTACCAAATGAGGGGGAAAATATGTTCCAGGGCTACACTGCCTATATGATTATCCTACATATATTTTTTCAGGCAGGGAAAATCTTCAAGGAGCTGGTGGGATTCTGTTCCCATCTGAAGAGCCAGATTATCATAACTTTCCATCATTGACTGGAAGTGCAGAGTTCAGGAAATTACTCTCCAGGAACCTAGCCTGGCTCCATCTCATTCCAGCTCCTTCCAGCTACATCCAGGGAAAAAGCTGCCCCGACAACACACACCAGTGAAAAAGTCCATGAAGCAAAATCTAATACAGGAAAAGAGAAGGGCAAAGAACCAAAAGCAAAGAAAACTTTTATCATTATATTTGCAAAGCAGAGGCAAAAAACTGAAATCACCTGAAGCAAGGTAAAGCTGCTGGAACTGAAAAATTAGAAATACATGTTTCTCTTTTAATTCTGTTATAAATAAGTTTTCCACAAGCCAATTAACAATTAACAAAATTTTGATTTATTATCAATCGATTACAAATCAGATAGCCGACTGACCAAGAGGCAGCCCCGAGCCCAGGAATTGAAGCTGGATGAAGCTGGTCTCTGTCACACCAAGCCACCCCCGTTCACAAATGTGACCTGTTGGAGCAGGGTTTTATACTCTGTTTCAGCCCTCAGGCTCAGTTCTTTGTCCTCCCACAGAGTCCTCCATATTCATGTAGGTTTCTTCCAGTTTCTTCTCACATTCACGTTGGACCCCTTTCAGTGTTCCTCGTGGTGAAAAGCATCTTCCAAGGAACCTGGCATTGAGCTTGGTTATCTGCAG
>VZRH01001990.1:46817-113006 GCA_013397555.1 Urocynchramus pylzowi
TTTAATTTTTTTTTATTTTTTTTTTCTCCCCCATTTAAAAAAAAAAAAAAAAAAAAAATTCAGCTGCTGAGTAATTGGAAGGAGATTAACCATAGGAAAGAACTTGTAATACAAAGGAAAATGGGACTGTTAAGACCCTCATACTTAGGGTGACATAAAAACCATGCTGGATAAAAGGTTCATTTCTCCAAGTTTTTTTATCTTGCAGCTCTGCAGATTTTAACACCCAGCAAAATAAATCCAACCACACAGCGAATGGCTGCTTTTCCTGGGAGCACATTTTTTTGTTGGATCACTAAGTGAGCACCAGGGATGTATGGAACAGTTTTGGTTTATGTGTTTCCCAGGCAACTTAGTTTTAGCAGTCAGAGCAAAGAGAGAAGGAATTCTTCTTAAAACATCAAAAAATCAAATAACCTGCCAGCAGATTAAAGGAGTTTTATCCTCATTTATCTAAACTCCTTGTCAACATCTTTAAACTCAAAGGGATGTAGGTCAGCTCTGCCGGTCCTTTCTTGAGTCACATCTGAAACTGACAGGGTTCAATCACTTTGAATAGCATCAGCTCTGTGTGGCTGCTAATCCCAACCCTCCCCTCAGGAATGTGAACTTTCATCCTCTGAGACACTGGGTTTTAAAAGTGCATTTTTTTTTTCTCTTGCCACAGTGATACAGTAGCATTTCTAAAGTCTTGGACTCTCCACAAACAATGCTTGTTGGTTATGCAAATAAAGGCCAGCTCAATGCCTTGGGTTGAGTTAATTGACACAGTTAGGAATTCATGCACACAACCTTTCCAGACTGTAGAAAGCAGTTTCACTCTGATTTGCAAGACAGCAGCTCAGAATTATCAAAGTTGGAAAAGACCTCCAAGATCACATAACTGCGTTCCTTTAATGGCCCACCCTGCACAATCCCTCACCTGTCTCACAGGATGTGCAGAGATGTGCTGGGAAAACACTTAAATTCCAGCTCCACACTCATTAAAATTACATACAGGTACCTGTGCTGTGTATCTGCCAATGTGGTATTTATTCTCCTTCCCCAAACTGGGATGGATTGTGCAGTTTTCCTTAAGGAGGTGCACAAGAAGCCAGGATCACAGCCCAGACTGCTGACAGTGGTCAACACAACTGGCCAGGGGATATTCCATCCCATGGAATGCCATGCCCAGTGCCTAAACTGGGGGAGCTGATTGGGAGGGAACAATCACTGCTGGGGGACTCAGATATTGAGCATCATTCACCTTTCCTGTGGTTTTCCTCTGTCTCTCTCCCTTTCACTGCAATTGTTATTATGTTTTATTTTGTTCTAATTATGAAACTGCTGCTTTCTTCCCAATCCTCCTCCCCACCATGGGAGAAGAGGTTAAACCTCAACAGACAAAAGGAGATTTTTGTCTGCAGCTTTGTTATTCTCACACAAGTCCTTTGGCCAGTTCATGCCCTCCCTGGCAGGATTTTTTTCACATCAACCAGGAGAGGAACCAAGAAATCCACTGAGGCTTTCAATCCATCTTTCAGCTGTATATAAAGCATTTAAGGATAAGTATCCACCTGGTGAACAAGGAGCTTTGGTAACACAGCTTGGGAAAAAGAGCTCTATTCCACCTTTCAATATCAGACACTGTCTCCTGTTCACCTTTGTGCAAAATAATTTGCAAAGAGCAGGTACCAGGAGATGGGGTGAGTGGTGAGGAAAATCCTTTCCTTCCTTCAGAGGTTTGAGGATGTTCTTTTCCAGCAGTTCAGCTGGATCTGTGAATGAATAAAAATGAATAAAATGCTAATGAATCCATTTGCATAATCCCTTCTGAATAATAAATAACAAAAATAGTTAAAAACAAGCAAGAATCACAGAGTGAATTCTGTGTCTACACCAAAAGGAGCTGGTGTCAACCTCACACTCTCCTTTGCTGCTTTCAGGGCATTTTTGTTTCACTTTCCTGTGAGACCTAAAACAATATTCTGCTTTTATTTCAAAGTTTACATTCCTAGGATTGATCCTTCTTTCTACTGAGCTCCCTTGTGGGTGCTACTCCCCTCAGAGCACAGAAAACATCTCTCCAGCCCCCATGATTTGGTTTTTTCAGGGTGGTTTAGACAGTTCCAGGCCAGGCTGGATGGGGCTTGGAGCAACCTGGGACAGTGGAAGGTTCCCCACTAAGAGGGACCTCTCACCTGCCCATGGCAGGGGTGGAACAAGACAACCTTGAAGGTCCTTCCAACCCAAAGCAGGCAGTGATTCTGTGATATCTGCAATAAAATCCCAGTTTCCAAGTCACAGTTACTGTCCAAAGAAAACATTCTGTCTGTATGGCAAGTGATGACTGGAAAGCACAGGGAAGAAATTCCCTGTGTCTCAGAGGATTGCATCCATGCAGAGGTGACAAATGGGGGGACAGGCAGCTTGGCAAGATGAGAACAGCCAGAATTCATGAGCATGTTCCAGGTAAAGCACAGAGGATTATCCCTCAAAGAGACACAGGTTGCAGTCTGGCAAGGAAGGACCTCCCAGCTGCAGCCAGGCAGCACGAGCCAGAAACAATTAAATTGAACTAATTTCAGCTAATGAAGCAGTTCAGATGGAAACCCCTCAGACAACTGTGACACACAAACAGCCTCCTGCAGTGAAATTTTGGGAAAAGGCTGAAACCTGCCCATAAAGCCAAAGCACACACATCACACGTGAGCAGGCCAGCACCTTGTCCTGAATCCTGGATTTCTGCATCAAAAGCACCCATATGAGGAATATGGCACTGGACTATTCAATTTTAGCCCATAAACCTACAGGAAGATTCCAAGATACAAGAACAGTCATCAAATAAACCAAGGTAGGAAATGAGATTCATGTCTTTTAACAGTTTTGGTGCTGGCCCTTTCAAATGATCCCAGAATGTTTTATACCTAAATAAAACATTATTCTAAATAATGTTCTTCTAAAACCCCCTTTTATACCTAAATAAAACATTATTCTAAATAATGTTCTTCTAAACCCCCTTTCCCTGTTTTTTTTTCTTTTCTTTTTTTTTTTTTTTTTTTTTTTTTTTTTTTTTTTTTTTTTTTTTTTTTTTTTTTTTTTTTTTTTTTTTTTTTTTTTTACAGCTATGTTCTCCCCTTTTTAAAGTTTTAAGTTAAACCAAATGGTAAGAATATTTCTTCATACACTTTTTATTTTTAAATGAAACATGTCATGTTATACATCAGGTTAGGAAGAATTGTTGGCATAGAGTGACTTTAAAAAAAACCCACGAGGTTCAGAAACTTTCCATTATTACCCCATTATGGTCAACTTTGAGTAAATATTTTCTCCCAAGGGGTGAACCTTAATTTAAGAAATTCCATTCTTCCATACCAAAAATGTGGCATAGCTAAAACCTATAGTGTACAACCAGCACCATCTAAAAATAAACTCCAGCAAGGCACCAAGATTGATGTGTCCTTTGTTTTGGAAATTTTACCATGATACAACACTAGGAAAACAGAAGACTAATCATTATCCTCAAACTTCCCCTTTAATTCTCGAGGAAGAAAAACCAAGCTGACCAAGACCATCAAAATACTTCATGTTTCTAAATACTAGAGCCAAGGGCTGCTGAAGTTTCCACTCAGGGCTTTTAAATCAGGATTATCCTAGGTGGAGGCACCAGGAAAGCTCAGCATGCTCATTTCAGGTGCAAATCGAGCTGTTCCCAAAGGATGGGCAAAAAAAAAGTTAACAAAGCCTTGGCTGGCACTCAGCTTGAACCCTGGTTGAATCACATGTGCAGACACTGTGTTTCAGGGAAAATAAAAGGTATTGCTGACATCAATACATCAGAGCCAAAGCTGCACAAGCCCCAGAAATGAAGGGCTGCTTGATGTAGCCCAAATGGGGAAGCAGGAATTACAAATGGCCAACACCTGCTGCATTACTGATCTGGATTCTCTTCTTCTTCTTGAGCCTGTGGGCATAATTTGAAATTTCTGTTCCATTTGTACTAGACCAAAGATTTCTGTCAAGGCACCATCTGTAGCAATGAAATCCCCATCCATTTCCAGTTCCTGACACAAACCAAACCAAACCAAATGGAAATTAAGCCTGCAAAACACCTACATGAAAGCACACCCTTCCAAAATATCAAAGTCTTCACCCATCAGAGTATATTTACACCCATGTAAAATCCTTCCTGGGATCATTTGGTACAGCCACAGCCAGGAAAAGCCTCAGTGGAAGCAAAAGCACAACAATCTGAAAAAGGCTGACAGCCTGCATCCCCAAGGCATTCTCCAAAATTGTTCATTTTATTACTCTGGGGACAATTGGGGTGTCTGGGGCAGTCCAGCAGCTGCAGGTGCTGGTCCCAGGGTGTGCAGGGACCACGTGCACAGTGCAATCAGCGCTTCAGAGCAGAAAAGGGAATTGTTTCTGTCATAAAAACCATCTCTGAACTGCTCTGTTTTCTTTCTTTCATGAACTGCTGAAGGAAGTAAATGACTGGGGATGGGATGAGATCCAGCACTTTTGCATAGTTTTGCTTTTTTCCCCCAGGAACATTCAGAAAAGCACTGGATTTTCAGCCAGGTAGAAAAATAGAAATTAGTATCTTACAAGGAGAGAAAAATGAAGGGTTTTCAACACTGCACATTTTAAGCTGGGACAGGGCACACAACCAAGTGTTGTGCAAACACAAGATGTGAGAAATTTGTGCACATTCCTGTTTTGCCTAGCTGTGAGAGAGGAAGGGAAGGTCTTGGAATACGCTACTACAGGGTGGGACCAGGAGGAGTTCTGTGCAGTGGGGTCAGGCTCAGCACCTCCCTCACCCAGCAAATATTAATTATCTGGGGCTAGTGACCCAGCAGAATTGTTTGGCATGAGAATTTCTCTGTGCTTTTGAACAGAATTTAAGAAATTGAATGCCTTTGACACCACTGGGGTGGGGATCATCAGCTAATAATATCCATACTGAGGTTATCTCCAAGGGAAGCTGAGCTTCCAGGCAGCAAGAAAGCACCAGCCTGCTGGGGAACCTCCTGCTCTTGAGAAGTCAGTTAAAACCTTTCAGGGAGAAGAGACAGCTGTAACATGGGCCACCACAGAATGCCAGAGTGGTTTGGATTGGGAGGACCCCTAAAGCCCATCCAGTTCCACCATGGGCAGGGACACGTTCCACTAGACCAGAAAAGTCCAAGCTTCGATGTCCATGAGCCCTGGATGACTTTCCTGGGAAAGACAGCCCACATTTTAACACCAGTTCATCATGGTCCTGCTGTCCCCTTCTCTGCCAGCCTCAGGCAAATCCAGCACAACCTGGGCTGGGGCAAGACCAGCACTCCCAGGCTGCTCCCTTTGCTTGTCCACAGCCAGCCATGAATCTGCCAAATCCCACCTGCCTGGGGCTCCTTACAGACATTAAGTACTTTCTACAAGAGACACAGTTGGCTGGGTCAAGAAAATTTATTGAGCTGTTGCCACAGACAGTTAAAATTTATGAAGGGCTTCATATTAACTAGATTGTATATAAACATTTTAAAATGCTTCATGCAGAAGTAACTGGAATAACTCAGAGCTGAAGCCACAGGGATTTGCTTTGCAAAAGTTGCATTTTTCCTCTGAAAACATTTACATGTGACCAGAGGTGTTACACCTCACCTATGTAGTTGTGGCTACTGAGGGAGAATTTTGTGGCTTTTGTCCAAAGTCACTTTGAAACAGCATCCCCTCCAAGAGGAGGGATGGAGGGTTTGCTGCTCATGTCTTTTCTGACCTTTGAAAAGAACACCCAAAACTGCACACAAGCAGCTCTTCCACAGCACAAGTGCTCTATTATTAATCAACACTCATGACACACTCAGCTGATCCCTTCTCCCTGGTTCCTGCAGGCACAGACAAGGAATGGAAGTTAAAGTCAGACTGGGGAGGCAAGGAGAGGCTGAGTGCCCAGCAAAGCCCTGGCACAGGAATGCAACCTGGGATTTAAACATCCTAACCCTGTGAAGGCCAGGATCTCCCTGTAAAGTCCCAGAAGCTGTTGCTGCTCCCTCATGCTTCAGTTCTAGTTTGCCATTGATTTGTGATTTATGGGTAACCCATGCAATGTCACCTTGCTGAACCTGCAGGCAGCCTGAGGCAATTTTGGGGGCATTCAGCAGGATATATGGATGGTTTTACCTTCCCTAGACCCCTCAGTGTGATAGTAGATTGAAAACCTCCTCCTGACTGTCTGCACTGGGATGTTTTGCTGAAGGTTTCCCAGTGAAGTGGAAGGAAAAGGAGTAGAAGTCAAGCCTGTGAGATAAAACTCAGTTTTACAATTAGTCTGAGCATGCCAACGGCTGGAGCTGTGTCAGAGGAGGGTTAGGCTGGATATCAGAAAAAGGTTCTTCCCCCAGGGAGTGGTCGTGCAAAAACACAACAAGAAAAGCAACAAAGACACACAAATTCTCTTTAAAAAGGCATTTTCCTAAGTGCTAATGTAACAGAACAACAACAACAGGTAAAAACACGAGACCCCAAAATTAAAATTAGTGGCAAATTTCACAATACATTCTTTAATCCCTGAACTAATAACAGAGAGTGCAAAGCTCATCAGAAATTCCTCACAGGACCGAACTCGGACTGGGGGAAGAGTAAAAATGGACAGCCTCACTATTTGCTGTTTTGCTCTCCAAAGTGTTGCCTTGCACTGGATGCATTTAATGTGCTAAGGAAAAGGGTGAGAGAGGTCCCAGCAACTAGAAGATTTCGAGGGAAATTGTCACTTTCTCCTCTTAAGTGACAATTTTGTAAATTCTCGCTGTGACAGGAACAATCGAGAAAGCGAATTAGGGGAGGGGAGAGAGATGCTGATGCTCGGTTTGGCACCGAGGGAGCTCCACACCTCGGCTCGGGGCTTTGCTCAGGAATTCCTGCAGAGCACGAGTAGCATCTAGAGGATGCGGGGAGAACTTCCAGAGCAGGGAAAGCTCATCCTCGGGAATGGGAACGGATGAAGGCAGAAAACAGGGGCGCGCCCTTACCCCTCCCCTCCCTCTCAGAGCTGCTTAAACAGCCCCAGTCAAATCCCACTTTGCCAAATTTAAATGGGATATTGTGGCATTTCTGCTGACAAAAGAAGTGAACTAATAACGTGCATACACACAAAAAAAATATCCCACAAATCCCACAGCAGGTGGGGAAAGGGGACAGACTGCAGGAAGGAAGAGATAGTCCAGTGGAAGGTGTCCCCACAATGGCAGGGGTGGAACAAGGTGAGTTTTAAGGTCCCTCCCAACCCAAACCAGTCTGGAATTCTGTCATTAGAGGGTGAATGTTATTTCTCCATTCTGTTAGAAAGAATGTTATACTCTCTATTCCAGTTCTGGAATTAACAGCCAGCAATGGCAAAGGACTGGTCACCTGGCTCAGCCACCTGAAGCCCCATCTCTGATGAGAAGAGATGCAAAAACATCAGCTCTTGTAACAAAACATCTGAAAACTGCAATCCAAACCAGGAGACTAAATTAAGAGCTAGGTATTAGTAAATCTTTTTTAAAAAAAACATTTTTTTTTTCACCTTGAGAAGCAGCTTTTATGACACAGTCAGTTTTCACTAAAACTCACCAGTGAGCTGGCTGTACAGTCCAACCTGTGCTTTTCTGAGCAGGAAGGATAATTTCCTACTGCTTCAAAGCAAAGCCTTGGCTGGGTTTGCATGTCTGAATGTCCCTGTGCTAGAAGACATCCAGCACAAGCTTTGGAAGGGCACCTTCTCCTCCTCTCCTATTTCATTACACATTTACTAAAAGCAGAGCTTATTTCCCTGCCCCCAGCTGCAAACAAAGCAGCATCAAAAATCTAGGCAGATTTCAACCAATCTTTCTCTCTTCCTTTGGTGGAAGTCCACCTAAAGCTGCAGCTGCTACCACGACTCCTGCCCAAGGCATCACTTCTTCTGTTCCTTCTGGAAGGGCACACAAAGCCCTTTAGCCATCCCACATTATTGTTGCACCCAGACTTTAGAGGGCAGGTGACTTCACCAGCTCCCTGCCAACCCACCTGAGCCAAAGGAACACAATTTACATGCATGGTGAAGAATTTATTGACAGGTTAATTAAAGACTTGACAGTCCAATCCAGGAATTATTATTAGTCTAACTGCAAGGATACAAACATTTGGGGTGCAGTGCATCCAATCATCTAAGCCCTTTTGCAATGAGGGGGTGGTTACAACCTGCACATGCAGAACTTTCTCACATCTCCCCCTTTTTCTGGGAGCTCCCCCTTTTCTGCTTCTTGACCCATCTGTCCCTGAACATCCCTTCATTGTTCTCAACATCCCACCTTCCTCACCTGGAGGATTCTGTTAATGGAATTCCTTCTCCAGGCTGTGGCTTTCTGAATGGTTTGCTTACTTGCTTTTTCCTCATTAGTGCATAACTCACATGCTATATCCAGTTTTCCATTTTTATGGGCAGTCACTGTATGCTGGATTCTTCTTCTTCATTCCCTTTGTTATTCCCCAGATCAGCCCTATCAGTCACTGTATACTGGATTCTTCTTCTTTACTCCCTTTGTTATTCCCCAGATCAGCCCTATCAATGTCCTTGTCACATCCCTGAAGGACCCTGAGTGCCTACTCCCTGTAGGTGTTTACAAGCCCCATGCCCCCTGTAGCTTCTCGTGGCAGCATTTTGGGGGCTCTCTGCTATATCCTCCTATTTCTGAGTGCTAATAAGTCATCAGCACAAGTTATTTCCACAAAAATCCCCTCTCCAAGGTGCTGCTGAATGATCCACTCCAGCAGAGCAAGGATCAAGGAGGCAGAATAATTCACGTGGATTCATGTGCAAATAAGACAAAAGTACCAGCAGCTCTTTATTTTACTTCAAGGATTTTTAAGAAATCCTTTCTCCTCACTCCCAATCACCCTCTGAAACTCCCAACCAACTGGTTATTTGAAATATTGTTTAAAGAGCTAAAGAACTAAACCTAAATAACTCAGCTTACACTCACTCTCTGGGGCACATTCTGCAGGGCTGTCAGATTTGGGCTCATTTATTCTTCTTCCAAAATGTTTCTTATTGCCCACTTCAGGGTTTGCTCCAGCTCCTGCTGGGAAGTTTCCAGCTGTGGCAAAAGAATATCAAGCCCAGGAGGGCTGGTATCTCCTCCACATGTGTTTTTGTAAGATTAACAGCTTCCAGCAGCTTCTCCTGAAAAGTGGATCCCACCTGTGGTGTCTTAAACTAACTCTTAAATAGATCAGGAATTGGGAGCCGATTTTCCCAGGGGTCAAATTGATGGTGGGATTTGTTGCTTCTCGATAGTTTCTCGTTTTTGGAGAGGCCAAACCACCATGGTTTGGTTTTCTCACCAGCTCAAAACACATTGGGTGCCTTTCCCTTGCCTCTACTCTGCTCCTGCCATCCCTGAAAATACACTGGAGTCTCTGTGAATAAGTGATTGCTTTTCAAAAAAAAAAAAAAAAAAAAAAAAAAAAAAAAANTTGTAGGCAGTTTTGAAAAAAAAAAAAAAAAAAAAAAAAAATTCCCAGGTGTACAAGAAAAACCTCATTAAGTTTCCCACTAAAATTTTCCTGCAGGGAATGAGCGTGAAGTGGCATTCATAAACAGCAACCAGCGATGCCAGGGACACTGTGGGACAAAGCCCTGTCACCTGGGTGTGATGTACAAACGTGGTGGGCCTGGGGCACTCCTGAGGAGCCCCAAAAGAGGGGAAAATAACAGCACAGAGGTTAAAGGCTACCTGGAGAGAAAGAGGCTGCACATGCTCCTGGTTCCCACGGAAAAATAGAAATTTTTACAGTGCTACAGTGAGCTAAGCAAGCAAATCGCAAGTAAATCTATTCCTGCACAGATCCTCCAGCACCCCATCCCCTGGGAAAGCAGGAAAGCTTTCTATCATCACCTCGGGTAGCTCATGCAGCTGGGGATAATGCAGCCTCAGAAGCCAAATTCCCCAGCACTTCATACCAGGGCTCTCTGACTTCATTTCCAGGGCTCTCCACTGGAATGCTTGCAGCCCTGAGGGACAGCAGTCACATTTTACTCCTCTACCTTTAGAGACTGATATCTCGAGAAGAGGCTAAATTCTCTTCAGCTACAAGACCAATTTAGCACAGTAAATGTGCAGTGAGAATTTATCAGACAGCCTCTCTGTCCTGGCATTCAGGGAAGGCTTGCTGGACCCCCAAGTGACACATCAGCATCGTTTCCACCTCCATCTCCCTGAATCCCTCCCCTCAAAGAAACAAAACGTGAACAAGGTGTTAAGAGCCGACACTATCTACAAAAGACAGATTTATTCGGTTTGTTCCTTACTGCTTTCTTGGGCTATTTAGTATCTTTCAATGCTAATCCATCTTCTGTCATTTACTGTTTGTATTAAACAGCTGAGGGTGAGATTACAAAGGGGAATTCATTGCATTTTCAGAGCATTTTGGATGTACAAACACTCTTGCCCTCTTGGGGTACTCCCTTCAAAATCCAGCTTTGCAGGGTCAGATCAAAGCACCGATCACTCCAATTGTCCTTTGAGCCATTTGCAGATTCCTGACCCCTCACAGGAATAAAAGACTAGAAGGTTTCAGTCCCTTTTCAGCCCCAAACATGCACCCACTCTTCCCAAAATCCCACATTACCAAAGTTATTTCCTCAGTCTGTGCCTTGACTCCCATTTGCTTGACAGACATCTCACAGAATCCCAGCACGGTTTGGGTTGGAAGGGACCTCAGAGTGATGCAGTGCCACCTCCTGCCATGGCCAGGAACACCTCCCACTTGCCCAGATGACTCCAAGCCTTTTCCAACCTGGCCTTGGGCACTTCCATATCCCATATTTGTCAAATTGACCTGAAATTTCTATTTCAAATGAAATATTTTTCATTCATTCATTTATCTCCAGATAAAACAGTTATAATTAGAGATTTCACTCCAGCTTGTTTCCAGGCTCCTACCAAATAGGAAGAGAGAAAATAGGAACCACTTCTTTTATTTTTAGCAAACTCATTTTCTACCTGCTTTCCTTTTCTTTCCCTTGTCTTTTGCTCCAGACACAGGAAAGCCTGTCCATATTCTAGGCAAAGAGAAATCCAAGGAGATTTGATGGAATAATTCCAGTTTTACTGCTTGGCACACAGGAGCCGGAGGAGGATAAACTCAAATACTCAGAAATATAGTGCAGTGTTAGAAGCCTTATGAGTATCTGGGTGGCCTGATTGATGTCCCTGAGCCTCCCAGCTTTTCCTGGACCAGCCAGCCAAGGAGAACGAGTCCCTGGGATGCCATATGGAAAATGGGCAATGACACACATCCTAAGGGTGGCCTGTAGGGTAAACAAGGTGAATAACGATCCCTGTGAGCTCCTTTCTGGTACTGGAAATGAGTCTGCAATTCCCATCTCAGTATTCAACTCCAAACATAACCTATTCACAACAATTTCAGGTTCATAAAACAAAGCTGGGCCCTTGAATTATGGCTGGGACAGCAGAATGTAATAAAAGAAAATTTTATAGAGCTGGTAGTCATCATTATGCACTTGTAATCATAGAATCATTAAGGTTGGGAAGGACCTGTAAGAGCATTGGGTCAAAATCCTGTGGTTGGCTGGGAAGGAAATGGAGGGGACACAGATCACCACATTTTCATTAAAGAATAAAGAAATTTTAAAAAAAATTAAAATAAACCCTGGAACTTTGATCTCCAGTGTTTTGCTCCTGCCCCACTGGGATTTCTGTCCTAATTAATCCAATAATGAGACCAAACTATTGACCACTCAGAGTTGTACCCATTTCCAGTTCCTTTCCTTCCTAATGATCCCTTTGACTCCAGGTGCAAAATTGTCTTCTGAAGGGGGGAAAAAAGAAAGCCACAAAAAGCTAGCTTCTCTGACCAACCTGTGCCAGGGCCACACCACCCTCACAGTAAAAAACTTCTTCCTTGTGTCAGAGGGGAAACAATTACACCAGATTTTCACTGGTCCAGCTTGATCTTGTTACTTTCTGCTTTGCCTTTACCACCTGCACTTTCCAGCCTGCTCTTTAAATTCTCATGGACCCCCCTCCATTCCTATAAAACATTTTATTGCTTCTTGCTAACAATTCCTTAATATCTGTCTAATATGGGCTAAAATGAATGAATATCCTTGTGCTTTTCCAAGCCATCCCACAGAACCGGGTCGTAGCACTGTTCTCTCTCCACCTCCTGGCCATTAATGTTGGCTCCCCCAGGTAGAGCCAAACTGCAAATAAAGAGGAACATAAAAACATCCAGGCCCCATCTATTGCAAAAGGCAGAGGTTGGCACCTCTTGTTTCTGGAATTTACGGACTGCCTTTTAGTTTTATCATTTTATTCCCCTTGAACGCTAAAATCAGTTAATCCTGGGTAGCAGCATCACACTTGCGAGCAGAGACAGCACGTAAATCATCCGAGGGTGTTGTGGCACAAACCCCTGTTGGAAAAAAAGCAGCAGCGCTTAACTCCTTCCCCTCCTGTTCCTCTCCAGAGCTCCAGGCGGGCTGCAAGGTGAGTATCCATTAGCATCTTTCAGGGTGCTAATGAATAGTAGTGAATGGATAATTCGCTGAAGTAGGTGCGAAGGGGCTTGGAGGCACGGGTCTCTAATGAGCCAGTGAAGCCCATCAAGGGTGAGAGCAGGGGGAGGCTGAAGGGGCTTGGAGGCACGGGTCTCTAATGAGCCAGTGAAGCCCATCAAGGGTGAGAGCAGGGGGAGGCTCAGAGCCAGAGGAGGTGCTCAGAGGACACGGTGATGCTCGGATGCTGCAGGCACAGGGCACGAGGGCTCGTTTTAAGCTCCAACCCTCACCTTCCATCCCACTGTGGAAAACACGTTCACTCTCCTGTGAAAATTTAAAAAGTTTCATAAAAGACAATAGGAGACAAGGAACACAGAGCAAAGGTTATTATGGCCGGGTGCATCCTGGCACTCAGCTAAGACCACGCTGTTATCTTCGGGGATATCCCTTAAATACCTTTTCCCTCACATCAGCCTGTTGCATATTCATAGACCCTCACGCATAGTAAGACCCTCACGCATAGAATTTTTTTCATCAAACTAGTTTACATGTTCCAAGAATTGTTTATCCTATATATATATATATATACAATATATTATATATTATATATTATATATATTATATTATAAATACACCATATATATTACTATATTATATTATATTATATTAATCTATAAATTTTAGTTATAATTTTTTAAAATTATAATTATTTAATGGGAGGCTACTATACTGAGGCTAATATAATTTTTTTTAAAAAAGTCNCATTATATATATTATATCTATATCTCTATATATTTTTGTATATAATATCTCCTCTTCGGATCTGCCTTTTTAGAGCATGCATATTCCTTGGTTGTGCTTTTAGTCCTTTTTTATCATCGTCTTCAGTTTTTGCCCTGGCCCACACTGTCTCCAGACAGTGAATGCTGACAGTTGGCATATCTGTAGCACATATCCCCCTGATGTGTTCACTGGATGCTATCCCATCCAATCAGTCATTTTAACACAAGCATAGCTATTTCACCACTATGTCCAAGCTTAATTAATAACAGAAATAAAAACCATATCTTTATAATAAAGTTACTTTAACATTACACATAGAAAATCCATTTTAATATTTGCAAAAAGCCAATATTATGATATGTATCTATAACACCACTCCTTCATCTGCAGTTCTTCATCTCATGCTGCCTGGGAGCCACTCAAGAGCTCGACAAGAAGCAGCTCAGCAATGAGCTCTCATCCAAAGGTTCAGGTGGGATCCCAAGGAAAACCATCCCCATCTGCTCGGGCTGCTCTCCACATAGCCCCAGGAACTGGCAGCCCTCCTCCCATACCCCTGCAGCAGGCACTGTCCAGGGAAGTTGTGCACCACAGGCAATTGTAAAAAACCATTTCAATGAAGTTGAATTTGTCAATCTGCCTTCCCGAGAACAACAAAGGATCCAAAATGCCTTGTCTTAATTAAAGTTATTGAAACTTTAATCAGTTGTGCAAGAGGATGGATGGATGGATGGATGGATGGATGGATGAATGGATGGATGGATGGATGGATGGATGGAAAGGCAGTGGAGAAATGCACCTGTGCTCATATGAGTTAATGAACAGGATGCTGAACCTCAGCCTGTGATGTTTCCACTTCACATCACTTTCTCCCTGTGGGATATAGTGGGTTTCTCTGGAAGATCTGTTATGGGCTACTCATGGGGACTAAAAACCCCCACAAAAACAATAATGAGGAGTAAAACAGCAACAAAACCCAACCAGACAAACCTCATCTGACCCAAAACATTAAATTAATCCATTTATTAATCTGTTTCAGCTCACAGCTGTGTCTTTCACAAGGGTAGGTCTGGAATGGGTTTCAGAGGTGCAGGTATTTCTCATTTCCTCGGGTGGTGGTACTAAACTTCCAGCTGCTGCTGCAGGGACGCTTCAGATGAGTCGCTGCCCTTCACATCCATGGCTTTCCCGGCTGAAGAACAGAAATCCGGGCACAGAGTCCCTCAGTCCCACGTCCAGCACCAAAGGCAGGAGCTGTCCCAGCACCAAGAGGTGGCGCCCAGAATCCATGAGATGTGGGACTGGTTGGTGCTGGGGCAGTGCCCAGCACGGCGCTGCAGCATCAGGGTGAGGTGGGCGGGGGGAAAACACACATCAGGACGGACAAAAAAACCGTACGAAATGAGGATCATTTGGGCCCTTTCCAGCCCCCATTTCCAGCTTCCAGGGATCCTCATGCTCCAAGCACCAAGCTCAGGTTGCTGCAGCTGTGAACACACCAAATCAGCAATTTGTTCTTTCTCCACATCTTTGCTATCCATTTATTCCAGACGGAGACCCTTGACTCCTTCTCCTGGCCTCAGCTTCAGTTTCATACACCCTTTACAGTGACATTGTAACAGAGTAAATTGCAAAATTCCATAGTAAAAATCCCTATTGTGTTTTCCAGTTTCCTTAAGCTAAAATTTCTTGGGTTTAAAGTGAGAAGTGAATATTCAATTTCCATGTTTTAAGCACAAACTACTGAATGCAGAAAAACAAACCTTTTACTGTAGAAATTAATCAAATTAGGAAAAACCCTCAAAGTACAAGTCCATCATATCTTTCATGTTGCAAACACAAGTCCATCAGCAACATGTTGAACAAGAAAAAAAAGAGAAGGGGAGGTTAAAGTTTGCCACTTAAATTCACTGCAAAGAGATTTCACTGAGGCAAGAGATTATAAGCATTTAAAAACCAGATTTTTTTTACCAAAAAGTAAGGAAAATATTTACACTTTGAGAAATTGATAAGCCATAGGACAGAGCTTCAAGTAAACCTTTTTTTTTTTAGGGAACAAGGAACAAAATAGGAGCTTTGCTGCAAACACAGGATCTAACTGAACTTACAAGGGGGAAACATGGAAAAAAATGTTGGACTTCTGTGCCACTCCATCGATTTTGTGCCCACTGAAACCACCTATTTCCAGAGTGCCACTAACCAGGGTTGTCTTGGTGCTAGAAGGAGCTGTAACTGAAAATTTATATTCATGTCCATTTCAGAGTAACAACAAAACATTCTCCAGGATCTTTTTTTTTTTTTTTTCTTTTCACATCTAAGAAATATATCCTGTATTAATTCTAAACCAAGGAAGTGTTAAATTAGTTGTTAACATTTCTCCCTGTTACAAATTCATGACTTCTGGAGATATTTCTGGCAGTTTTTACACAATTCTGAAAAGTTCCTTGGGTTCCTAAAAACAGCTCTCATTGTGGAGTTATTTGCTGATTCCAAAACAAATTTAGCCACTAACTGGAGAGAAGTTGCTCTGGATAAAAATACAGATCCTGCACAACTGTCCTTAANATTCTCCAGGTTTTTTTTTTTTTTTTTTCTTTTCACATCTAAGAAATATATCCTGTATTAATTCTAAACCAAGGAAGTGTTAAATTAGTTGTTAACATTTCTCCCTGTTACAAATTCATGACTTCTGGAGATATTTCTGGCAGTTTTTACACAATTCTGAAAAGTTCCTTGGGTTCCTAAAAACAGCTCTCATTGTGGAGTTATTTGCTGATTCCAAAACAAATTTAGCCACTAACTGGAGAGAAGTTGCTCTGGATAAAAATACAGATCCTGCACAACTGTCCTTAATCAGAATCCCGATGGATCTGAGCCACAGTTTGATACAGTATTTGAGTGTCTTCCAGCCTCAGGATTCTGTGATTCATTGTCAGGAAGACAAAATAAAGCAGGTAACGATTACAAACTAACCTGTGAAATAACCCAGCCTCATTTGTGCAGGTAAATATTAACTGAGGAGGAATGAGGGGTTTGTTTAGTTCAGGGCTGGAGACTTAAAACAATGCTGTGCACGCCTGGGAAAAACCTGATGGCTCATTAGTGCTCCTGTTTGGCTGAAGGCTCGGGGAGCTTGGGAGTGCTGCCAGCCAGAGAAAGCGACAGAAAAAGGCTGAACCACTTCCAGTGGTGTTTTGATGGAAGTCAGGCTGTTAGAGGTGTCCATGGCAATGTGGGGAAGAGATGTTGAAATTTCTTTTCTCTTCTTGGTGCCTCCATTCCTCTTGTTCTTCATAGAACTGGTTTGGGTTGGAAGGGATCTTAGAACTCACCCCATTCCAGCCCTGCCATGGGCAGGGACACCTTCCACTAGCCCGGGGTGCTCCAAGCCCCATCCAACCTGCCTTGGACACTTCCAGGAGCAGCCACAGCTTCTCTGGGCAACCTGTGCCAGTGATCTCCCCCAACCCTGCCTGTGTGTGAGTCCCCTCACTATGGAATTCTGACACAGAAAATGTTTCACCTGAGATTTCCCCTTGCTGCTTACAAAATGCGAAAAGGGCCAGAGGCCACTCTGTGGTGGGATGTGTGACCCTCAGGACTTTCACATCCATAAAGATGGGAGAGAAGAGTAAACAAGTTTAGGAAATAGTGGCATGAATTTTTGCTCCTGGTAAAAAAAAAAAAAAAAAAAAAAAAAAAAGGTTGAGATCAAACCTCCCATCATACTATCAGCACAGGTAAATGCTCTACACTACATCTGAGTCTTCCTCTTAAAACAGTGAACCAACAGATCTTATCAACTGGAAGGTGTCCCTGCCCATGGCAGAGGCTTGGAACAAGATGACCCCAAATGTCCCTCCCACCCAAACCATTTTGGGATTTTTATGGATGAATGTATGGAATGTCAACCGCAGCAGTTGAAGTAGTGCACTAGAGCACACCCAGAAAACATTACCCAAGACACAACCCAAAGCTCACAAAAAGCCAGGGATTCTTCAAAAAATTTGCTGTTAAATCTGACACATCTTGAATGTTATGTTAATCACTCTGTCATTTCAAAAGAACAACTGCTATAAATAATTGTATGTGTTTATCTGCATCTAAAAGTCTTACAGTTTAAAATTAAGCCCAAGTAAAGAGTCTCATTTTCTCTCCTGCCTTCTCAGAGTGATACATAATTATTTATGAGCTACTTATCTGATAGGTCTTTACAGCTGAAAATACCTAAAGGCAAGAAAACCAATAAGGCACAGAGCAAAATCTGAGAGACACGTGTGAATCCCACACTGCAATTCCCAGCCACAGTGCCAAGGTCTCTCCCGGGCACTCACTGACTTCTGCAATTCCTGCTGGGTAGGAGAAAGGGCCAGAAGCTCTCCTTGGTTTGTCAGCACCCCAAAATCATCAGAAGTCTCAATTTTCCTACTTTTATATGCAGCAGTTTATTTCCTTTTTGTTTTTACATGCAGTTGTCCTCGTTCATAACGTGAGCTGTGGGCTGGCAAAGGATTTAACAGCCACAGCCCCTACCAAGTGGATGGATTGATGTGTAAAACACTTGGCAATTACCTGTGCATTAACTAACTAAACTTAGACTCTTGAACAGCACTCACAGGTGGAGGGGGTTGGGTTAAACTCAATAAAAGAGAAGACTTCCAATTATTTTTCCTGCATTACCACTGAGAAGTAGAGAAAGAGAAAAGCAAGTTTTGGGGTGAGATTGCTGAGGAAAATCTGATGACAAATGGTGAGCTAAGCCTTCCTGTAACGGATGAATGAAACCTATCCAGTTTTCCACTGAAACAATTTCTGTTCCAAGGTTAATCACCTTTTTTTTGCAGCTTGAAGAACTGACTGTGATGTCCCTGAGCCACTCATTCAGTTACAGAGGTTGCCTGAGGGACAGCCAGGTTGCTCAGAGTATTAATGCACCTGGTATTAATGTCCTGCAAAAAACTGTTTGTGCATCCAGGAGGAATGTCAAGAATCATTAAATCCCCATTTACTGGCCTTGTACATCACAGCATTTATCATTTGGTGCTGGCTTGGCAAAGGGCTTTCTCACCTCTGCAGGCTGAGGGAGGCTGGAACTGCCCAGGTTTTGCAGAGAGCAGCCCCTGGCTGCCAGGACTGCCCTTCCCTCTCTGGGTTACATCTCTCTGCCAAAGACCTTTAGCCCACAGTGAGGGGAGCTGGGGACATGGGGACACCAAGGAACCAAACCATCTGGGAGCCACTGGAGCTCTGTGTCCTCCTCCTGCTGGGAAGCAAAGGCTGGATCTACACATTATTTCTATTTTTCCTAAACACCCTGTTTATTTAGATAGTGAAATACCATTGCTTGGCTATTACCTGTGGATTCATAACACCAAATTCTCTGTTTTGTAAGAGCTTTCCTCCATGTCCCACCACACAGGGAACTGGGAAAATATGAGCAAGGGCTGTTTTTCCATTGCAAGGATTTGCCATCAGAAAACAGTGATTCAGTGGCATCCTTTAACCCAACAAATATTTGTAAAGTGCATCTTACAACACCACAGGCAATTATAAAAAACTATTTCAATGAAGTTGAATTTGTCAACGTGACATTTATTACATTACCCAACAGAGCAGGAGAGTTGGCTTTGGTCACACTGCAGAACACAAATGTTGGAATTTTACATTGGAGTGAAACGTTCAAACTTTACCAAACTGAGCTCCACAGAAGGAGCTCTGGCCTCACCCTTCCAGCCACACACACAGAAGGGGCTGCTGGGTTTGGACCTTGCCCTTTTGGGAAGGAAGGAAGGAAGGAAGGAATCAAACAGGGTCTGGTGGGTTTATTTCATTTCAATCAGCTCCACCAACACTGGATTAGATATTTGGAAGGAATTGTTCCCTGCGAGGGTGGGGAGGCCCTGGTACAGGGTGCCCAGTGAAGCTGTGGCTGCCCCTGGATCCCTGGAAGTGTCCAGTGCCAGGCTGGATGGGGTTTGGAGCAGCCTGGGCTAGTGGAAGGTGTCCCTGCCTGTGGAACCGGATGAAATTTAAGGTCCCTTCCAACCCAAACCCATCTGTGATTATGTAACATTTGCTGACCTGTTTTCTACTCTGTGTATCAGTCATGCCATTGGCCCAGTCCAGATCTCTCCTGCTAAATCCTTTCAAATCAGTGCACCAAAACCAAGTTCTAAAACAAAACATGAAATAAAAAGGGAAAATGATAAGATACTGATTAAAGATCACTCGTGTCCTGCGTTACAAGAGTTCAGAACTGCCTTGGTTGGGCAGAGGGAGAACTCACAGCAGAAGGATGGTCTAAAACACAGTGTTAGACCAAACTCTGTGCCTTCAAATTTTCACTCAGACTGATAGGAATTTGGCTGATATTGTGGGCAGTTCTCACTGCCAGGGAGAAAAACATCTACATTAAAGTGTGTGCTGTACAAAACACCTTAGGCTGCAGTCTTCAGGACAGAGAGAGGCTGTCTGACTGGGAGTGTGTAAAGCCCACAGCAGGCAACTCAGTGTTCCTCAGTGTTCACCTACTTTTCACATCCTCACTGTTTTTAGCCATTTTATTAAATTTAGGCCACTTTCATCACATTTTGCTACTTGCCCAACTCACCCTCCTTGCCACTGGTACTAAAGCATTTATAAGCACAAAGACCAACCCTCACACACTGCTGCCCTTTCCTCACACAGGGACCAAACAGCAGGACAATGATCTTTGGGACTTTAAATACTTCCTTTAGCTGGAAACGTGCACTGGACCTCAGGGGTGAGAGGAAAAGAGGGATGGGTTTTGTTTTGAGCAATGACAGTTCATAAGTTGAACATAAATTTTGAATACATACATTTAACTGTATAAATACCTGTGTTCTTCATCTAGAAGATTGTGTTTCCTGTGTTTCAAACAATTTACACTGAAACACTGCTCCCTCACCCCACCCCACACCTGCTGCTGGATCTTCCAGCTGTCCCAGCTCACAGCCATGTCATGGAGCATGGTGGAGCCACCATCAAAAACCATGTGGACGTGGCACTTGGGGACCAGGTCTAGTGCTGAACGTGGTGGTGGTGCTGGACTGATGGTTGAACTTGATGATCTGTTAGGTATTTCCCAACCTTAATGATTCCATGAACCCAATATTCCAAAATAAAAGAAAAGGAAGTGAGCAATAAAGACGCAGTGGATTTCAGATGTCAGATTATTCTCTAATTTGTTTTCTGGCAGCTCTTGAAAAAAGAGACAGAAAAGACATAAAGGCAACACCAGCAAAAGGCTTCTGGTCTGGTGGAGTATTGAAACCTGCTCTGTATCACCTTGGAATAAATTACGTAAAAATGGGTTTAAAATGTGGTTTTAAACGAGGTGTTAAAAGAGGCTTGAAGCTGAGGAAGGAACAGCAAATGAGAGTTAAACAGCATTGCTAACTGCTGGACTTCTGCAAGGTCAAAAAAGCATCAGTTCAAAACAGCTTCCTCCCAAGGTTATAAAGGGACAGAGCAGTTGTAAAGGAGGAGCAAAGGGACCTTCCCGTCACAGACCCGACCCCAGCCCTCCAGGCTGTCTCCCTCTGTGCTGGCAGCATCCTGGGATCGTTAATTAATGCCAGAAGCAGGGGCTGACCCATCACACAAAAATGCCCTCAGGCAAAACCCTGGGGTTCGGTGAAACCGGACCAGAAGGATTTGCATTGAGTTCACAGCTGCAAAGCATCAGTATCTCTGCTTCCCAAACACGCTGGTGAAACATTTCCCTCGATCTCTTTGAAAGCTGTGGCGTGAATTCCGGTTTATGTTTTCCAGCACACGCCCTAAACGAGCTGTGAGAAAACGTCTGAATGGTGTTAAGCACCAGGGGATGTGGAGGGTGTCTCCTACATTCTCCTCTCATCCCCGAACTTACAGACTGTCTGGCACAAGTCCCCTGTCCCCTGCTGTCAGTGCTGGCCCAGCATCCACCCCCCCAGTCCATCCAAAAAACTGGGTGAGGAGCAGAAATGCAGCTAAATTACGAAACTATACCAAACAAAGGATATAACTTTAGAATCATAAAATCATGGAATGGTTTGGGTTGGAAGAAACCTTACAGCCCATCCAGTGCCACCCCCTACCATGGGCACGGACACCTTCAACTATCCCAGGGTGCTCCAAGCCCTGTCCAAGCTGGCCTTGGACACTTGCAAGGATGGGAGGTGTAGCTTTTCCAGTCTACTTTATTCCTCAATGGCACAAGTTACAGTTTCACACTCAGATAAGCCCAGAGCTGCCTATTTTTCCCTGCTCAGTTTTGACTTGCTTAAAACAATATACCTGGGTGAGAATTTGAGAGAGACACAAAGGCCAGAACCACCTCAAGGTTTCCAGGTTTCTGTGGCCAGTTTGGCCACAGCCTTTGAGGAGAACACACTGGAAGAGCATTGTACTGATTAAAGACAAAATATTTAAGTATAAAAGTGGTTTGATGTGAAATTCCCTCAGGTTTTTCTGACAGGTCTCAGGATGGCCTCACGACTGGGCTGCTGGCTCCAGGTGAAGATGGAGTGGCAGGGAAGCCCCAGGTGCTGCAGAACACCTGGCTCCCAGCTCAGCACCAGTGACCCTGTCACTGCTGGGGTTCCCCTTTCAGTGCCCCATCTGTCCCTTCTCAGACCTGGCTGTGTTCCTGGTCCATCCAGGTCCATCCTACCACGTGGGTCTCTCCAAGCTCGTGGCTGCCTGCTTAGGGAGTTCTGTTCCCAAATATCTCCTGACAAAACCTGACAAAACCAGGAGTCTTTTGGCTTGGCCTTTGTTCTCTGATTTCAGGTTTGTGGGGCTCGGCACTCATGGGTTACACAGCCACAGAAGAATTCCTGTTCCTGTGGGGTTTGGTTTGTCTAAAGGTTAAGGAGTTGCCGTGTCCTGGCTGTGCCCCAGTGCCTGCTCCTCGCGTGCACAGCAGTGCTGTGTTTGTGTTGCCATGGGGAATTCCTGGGAACCCTCACAGCCCCTGCCTCCCACTCTGCGTGAGAAGGGCCCTGAGCAACCTCCTGGGTGAGTCATGTCCCCACACAAACCTGTCCATCCCAGGTGCCAGCAGCCAGTGAGGGGTGAATTTACAGCTCCAGGAAACGTCTGCTCAGCTTTGCTTCCAGTGAGCACCAGAGCAAAACCTGTTATGTCAACACTAGTGGTTGCACAATCTGGTGTTTGATCCCACATCCACTCCTGAGCACAAGCAGATCTCCTGGAAAACCAGCTCTGTGTGCTCTGTAGGAATAGCTCTGCAGGTGATCACTCAGTACTCAGGTGTCATCCCACAGACAAAACATGCCCAGGGGAACAGGAAAGAGCATTGGCTGCAGCCCCATTCCCTGCCAAAACGGATTTTCTTCTCACCAACACAGACATGCCGAGGCCACCATTCCAGTGCTCCAGTGCTCCCCAGGTCAGTGGGATTTATTCTGAGCATTCCCTTCTGCTGGTAAAGGAAGAGGCAGGCAGAGATTTCCAGTGCCCACCCCAGCACTGCAGCCTGCCCCAAGGTCCCAAGGAAGAGAAGCTCAAGGTCACGCTCAGTGCTGGGTGTCCCAGGGCCCACCAGAGCTCTTTTCCAGGGCCTACCAGAGCTGGTCTCCAAAGCCCACCAGAGCTGTTTTCCAGAGCCCACCAGAGCTGCTCTCCAGAGCCCTGCAGTGGTGTTTTTCAGAGCCATTCCTCAAAGCCCACCAGAGCTGCTCTCCAGAGCCTGTAACAGCCATTTTTCCAGAGCCCACCAGAGCTGGTTTCCAGGAATTGAGCTCACCCCCAAGGCTTCATCCCCTTCACCAGTGCAGGGTGGCACTTCCATGTCCTTCAGGCACAAAGGACCTCCCATGTGCTGCCCCTACAGTAATGTCTGAAGCCCAAAATAATTCATTCTCTAAACCCACTTTTTTCTGCCTCCTAGGAATCACACGCTGGGTTGAAAAAAAATACTGTACACACAAAGCAGAACCATTCCCTGGATTAAAGGGAGGGAAGATGAGAAACAAAGGACTACATTTCTAGGTATGGGAAAACTCTGTGTGGTTGGTGTCACATTGCATGTCAGAAGAGGGTTTTTCCTGCATTATTATTATTCTCCTTTCACATTATTTTTAATAATGTCTAAAGAACTTCCCTGCTTCATAAGGAATCCAAGATTAAAGGCAGCAAAAAACTCATCCCATGCACTGTCAGTCTTGTGAGCTGCCCCATACCATCGAGCTGCTCCACATCTCTTCACAAAAACCTGAAAATAGCCCACAAATTATCAAAATAAAACTGTCTGAAAACAGCAGATGACAAATATAATTTTATTTTTTATTATCTGGTAACACTGTGATAATATAAACTGTATAAAGCATGATAAAACTCTTCCATGAAACAGAGTAGGTACATATTATAAAATAAAAAAATACAAATATTACATTACCAAAAGGAAAGACGACATTTAAAAGAAAATATTACAATAATATAATGGTACCAGTTCATTTCTGTATTCCAGAATTTATGGAAAATGTTTAAATTATGCAGGACTAAGATAAATTACTTTTATTTTCTCTCTTGATTTTAAACATGCACTAGCTCAAACAGAAATAAAACCTATTGATCAATACAAGAAATGTTATTTAACCACAGAACTCTGCATGTGTACTTGGACAAACCTAGACTAACCTAGGTTAGGTGTCCTAACCTTGGAGAACTAGGCAGGCATCCTTGCCCATGGCAGGGGGTAGAATGAGATCAACTTTAGGTCCCTTTCACCCCCAGTCATTCCATGATTCTTTGGTACAGTGGCTGTTAAAAGAAATGCATTGTAATTATTTCCCTTCCCAGAGATTTACTGATTTTAGCAACTAAAGTTTTCAGAGGTGCAGCCGCATTTTTGTGCATTTGCAGAGTTACAGCAATACTGGTTGAGATGGTACTGAAATAATCTCTGCCTATGCACAGTCTTTCATTATTCAAAGTACTAAGAATATATTTTTTAAAATAGCCCTTAAGGCTTCACATTCTTAGCTGGCCACGTTCTAGCAATCCCCAGTAAACACTGCCACTGTCTCTTTGCAGAAGTGAGTTGTTTTGATCATGCTCAAATGCAAAATCACTGTCAATTTATGAAGAAACATTCAGGTCAGAAACACACAAATTGACAACAATTTAACACATGATTGCCAGTAGCTCAAGAGTTCAAGCAATGTAATTTTGAGGATTAAATAAGAAAAAGAAAGTATCAGAGGTTTCATTTTTTGCTGAGTGGTACAGATATTCTCATATAGCAGTAAAGTGGATTTCAATTCTTCTCTAATTCCATCTTACCCTTCAAGCTATGCCCAGTTTACATCAATTAAAAATCATTACCCCCCCAAAAGAAACCAGTGTTTACAATTTTGTAAGAAAACAAAAAGACACTGAACCCAGTGACCTCCAACTAATTCCACAGTTTTAAAAATGAAGATCTCAACCTACTGAAATGTTTCTAGCTCTCAAAAAAGCAGTACAAAATGTTATTGGAACGTGAGCATTCACAAGAAGACGTGCTCAGGAGTGCTGCACAGCCCTGTGAGGAGCAGGGATGCTCCACTCAAGTCCTTCTGCCTGCAGTTCCAAAGGCAGGAGCAGTTTCTGGGCGGGGCAGGGCCGGGCACAGCCTCTACGTGTGGCTGTTGTTGAGGCTGCTCTTGTTGAAGAACCTCCTGGCCTCCACACTGCTGAGGGACACGGAGCAGCGTGAGGGGTTCTGCTTCCTGTACTCGATGCTCTCCATCATCGCCTCCTTGATCACCTGCAGCCAGCAGCAAAACCCACACCTGAACACTTTGAAATGGACACCAACAGCCCCTCCTCCCATTAACAGCTGCTGCTCCCACTTTTAGCTCCCTTCCATCACTGTGCAGAGGGACTGATGAGTTTTAGTACAAACAGCATTTCTTGAGTGTACAAAAAACTGATTTTAATGTGGTTAGTAAAAATATGAGGGATGGCACTAACACCGAAGAAGTCACACAAAAATACACAGGATTTAAAAAAGCCCCAGTGAAACTCAGAAGGGTAAATCCAAACATTGAAAAATCCTTATTTCAAGGATGTAGAAAGTAATTATTATGTTGAGAAAGATTAGATCTTCACTTTTATTTCCTTTGTGCTGATGCAACAAGTTTTCTTCACTATATTGATTAAAGCCCCTGTATTTTTATCTGGGATGATCATGACACTTGTCACTCCACAGATGTTGGTATCATGATGTCATGTTTCACCAACTATCAATTACAAACAATTATTACTGAGTTAGCTGATAAAGAAATTTCCTTCAGAGAAAACTTCCAGTGTCCTTTTTGTCCAATTAGACAAAAAAAAATCTTGAGTATAAACTCCTGCACATCATGTTTACATCTTTAACAGTCCCCTTTGCTCAGCTATCCTGAATGGCTTGGGATGGTAAAATGGCAAAACTAAGGCAAGAACCAAATGAAAAAATCAGGCAAACACTGAGGCAAAGCCCTGCACCTTCTGTAGGGCAGATTTAGGGCTTTCCTCACATCACCTACTTCCCCCTGTAACAATCCAGCCCCTTTAACCTCCCATACTTACATCCATGTTATTGAGGGTGTTGAACTCCATGAGGTCATGGAGCCTCTTGAAAGCCTCGTTGGGATACTGGAAGTTGAAGGTAGAGAAAGGTGTATCTGGATCATCAAAAATATCAAAGTCTGCAAAATCCTTCTCTTCTTGTGTTTCTCTGGGAACACCTGCACAGGACAGATAGAAAAATTCCATCCAAATGTTAGGGCTGAGGATTTATTACCTTATTTTTAACAGCTCCTTTAAATTAATTCCCTAAGGACTGCAGACAAAGTTGGAGCTGCTTCAGAGGCAAAACTACCAAGTGATTCCAGAGGAACAGGTGGATTCAGCATCAGGAATTGTGAGGTCACCTGGAGCTTTGTACTTCCTGAAGTCGATGTTGGCCAGCACAAAGTGGATGATGGTTGGACAGTCCTTCTCCGAGGAGGTGTCCTTGGGTTTGAAAACATAGCACTCCTTCATGCCCTCCCGGTCAAACACGTTGGGGTCTATCTTGGGGAAAGGAAGCTTGTTCATTTTGGCCCATTTTTCAGCCAGCAGGATTTCCTGGAAAGAGGAGAAAGACTCAGGTGCACAAAAGCTTCTACTGCAAAGTCAGGAGGTTTGCAGAGACAGGGATCGTGTGGGTGGTTAATGTAATCCATAAATTATTAAATCTCCAACACAGGAATGACATGGAGCGAGTCCAGAGGAGGCACAAGGAAGGTCAGAGGGATGGAGCAGCTCTGCTGGGGGGAAAGGCTGGCAGAGCTGGGATGGTGCAGCCTAGAGAGGAGAAGCTTTGGGGAGACCTCACTGTGGCCTTGCAGTGCCTGAAGGAACTGACAGCAAACATGGAGAGAGACAATTTCCAAAGGAAGGAGTGACAGGACACAGGGAATGGCTTCCCATTGGTAGAGAGTGGGTTTAGATGGGGTATTGGGAAGAAACCCTTTCCTATGAGGGTGGTGAGGCCCTGGATCCCTGGAGGTGTCCAAGACCACACTGGATGGGGCTTGGATCACCCTGGGCTAGTGGAAGGTGCCCTTGGCATGGCAGGGGTGGGATGAGGTTAATGTCCCTTCCAGTCCAAACCACCCAGTGGTTCTCAGTACTAATCAAGTCCATCTCAGCACAGATGACCCAGAAGGACCAACTGAGCACCTCACTCACCCTGCCCAGGCTCTGCCACCTGCCACATGAGTCACAGGAAGGAATGTGGTCTGCCCCAGAAACCTGGGGGTGAATTTACAGAGCTGACAGTGGCATAAAAGCCATCCATAATTTTACTTTGCAAAGCAGTACCAGTGCTGTGGCAACCACTGAGAGCTCCTAAACACTGGGCCATGCATTGTTCTACTCAGAATTAATCCCCACACTCAGGGGCCTCTCAAAGCACACCATGTGAAGAGCTCTGGAAAACAGGCTTCTTTTTCCTCATGACAACCCAGTAAACAAGATAATTTGTAAATAATGACTCAAAAGCATGTAATGAGGGTGTGTGAGAGGGAGGAGAGGGAAGGTCAAACATCTTTAATCTTGGTTTTCAGTGAAATAGGACCCTTCTTTGGACGGCTGTTTTGGATATGCAAGAGATTAAGAGATAGAGGGTGTAAAATGGTAAACCAAGGCTCGAGTCATTGAGTAAAATATTAGAGTGCTACCATAGATACAGGCCCACTTCTGAAGTGGCATTTGCTCTTTGCAATGCACCCATGAGACAGAACTGCTTCTGGTTCCTGTCCTCTGCCTCAGGAATACACCTGTGTCTGCCTCAGCAAACACCCACTTGTGCTCCAGAAACAATTCCCTTCAACAGAAGCTTCTGGAAAACCTGAGGCACCATCTAATTTTCCCACCATTTTTCACCATGTTAAGGAATTTTTTGCATTTTGAAAATGACGGTTTAGAGAAAAACCTTCAGGATGCCACTTGAGCACTCATTAATCTCTCCATGTTCCCCAAAACAACCCAGAAAATTGCAGCTGACAAAGACAGAATGCTTAGGGTAGCAGGGGTGACCATACACAGCCTTTTGCACGGACTCCAACTGTAGAATGTTAAAAAAGGGAGGAAAAAGATGTTTCAGAGGCAATGGCAGTGCTGTGTCAGCAAAATTTAGCTGCTGAAACAAACAGTCTTGACAAAAAAAAGGAGATACATTCTTATGCCAGTAGAATATTACAGGAAAAAACAGACTCAGAGATTCAGTCATTTAAGGAAAAACAAAGGATCTCAAGCACGAGGAAGTCTTCTCAGTGCTCTATTCTCCCCAGTAGCCCCAAGAGACCTAGAGATTACAGGAATTTCTCCCTTTTATTCTCCTGTAATTTGGCTTTGCAGTTGGCAGCACTGATCTCAAGCTCATTTTGCTACTGCTGTTGTTTTCTAATGATGTTTTGGGGGTTTTGTCACTTCATAGCAGCTGAAGGAAAAGAATTCTCCGTTTGTTCTAACTGAAATTTGACTGTAAAGCAACAAGGAATGCCAGTTGTTTCTCAAACAGGAATGTTTTATGAGTTCCCTTAAAAACAATTTTAAAAATCCATTTGGGTTTGAAATAAATAATACCTCTTTTTTGAGGAGAGTAGAATCATTACTGTTGGAAAACACCTCCAAGATCACACAGATCAACCAAATCCCACTATGCCCACTAAACCACAGTACGAAGTGAGAACCTCACAGCAGTCTCTGAAGTGCTGGTTTTTCTACAGCAGTTACCAAAATGATCCATGTAAAGGCTTTGGGATCAGCTGGAGCTGTGCAGGTGGCACAGGCTGACAGCTGTGCTTTCCACACCTGCTGCAGAAAACAGCCATGGCACTTACTCCCTGTTTTCCTGTTGCTGTTTTGCTCTGGTCTAGATGGATTTAAGAGTTCCACTTAAAGCAGTGCTGGGATTATCCTGGTGATGTAAATGAACAGTTAGCCCTGATTCCAAAAGGTTATTTGTTTAGCAATCCTGAGATGATGCATTTCTGCAAGATGATGACACGAAACCATCCATTTACATCACAGCACACAGAGGAGAGCAGCTGGGTGGAGGGAGAGTACGGCAGGGAAAATGACTTAATTGTTTAATTCTGGCAGAAAACAAAACTCTGCAATCAGTGCCAAAGCAAAACTTCCATAAAAACAACTAAGCTCCTGCTTCAAAGCAAGTTCATTATCCCTCTTTGTGCCAGTTGCCTCACATGGAAGCATGTAAACAGGAACTGAGGCACAGGGCAATATTCTGCCTTGACGTGGAAAGAAATATTCCAAAGCTGCAGATACAACAGCACCAAGGCCTTTCTGGGACCATGTGGAATAGAAATGAGTCACCTTGAACTCCTGAACACAGGAAAGGAAGGGTCTGTGTCACTTACTTTGAAAGGAGGGCTGGAATCACTTGGCCTGGCTGAGAAATCAAAGGAGATGATGAGATCCACACCTCTTTGGGGCCTTAGGATGAGTGGGTAGGGCAGGTTAAAAGTCAGCCCGCTGTCCACAATGTGGATCTTCTTGCTCTTCACATCCAGGGGTTCATAGATCCTCTCAAACTCATCAGGATCTGCGTGGAACACAGGAAAACCAAACCAAGCAGGGACACTTGAGTTAAGAACTGAGGTTCTGATGAGCCTTCCCAATGTCTCCCTAACTTCTGGGGAGAGCATGGAATTTGAACTGCACAGCATATCCCAGGTAAACACACCATGAATTCAAGTGTAACTAAAACTCTTAAAAACTGGAGAATTTGGTGAAAAGCCAGAACTGGAAGGGCCCTCAGGAGGCCAAGTTCACGACACACACCCAGAGGAGGTGAACCAAAGGGGACAAATGCCCAGGTTTGATCCCAGCCCTCCCACCTTCACTCCATTGTCCCAAACAATCCATACACAAAGGAAAAAGTTTATGGGATGTCAAGAGACGTATGGGGGTGTCAAAGGATGGTCCCAGACTCCATTCAGTGGTGCCAGTGACAGGACGAGGAGACATGGCCCTAAACTAAAACACAACAAGCTCCACTTCACCATGAGGAAGAACATCTTTCCTTGGAGGGTGCAAAGCCCTGGAACAGATGCCGAGCTCAAACCTATTGTCCCACGTTCCCTCCCAACCCTACATCCTTCCCTGCTCTCCCAAATTTACCCAAAACTGCTCAATGTGGCTCTGCCCTCCTGTGACACTTGTCTGTGTCTGCTTCTGCCCATTAAATTGGGACTATCAGGTCTTGCTTTCCAACCTGCACCAGTCCTGATGACCTCACACTCACCACTCCAGCAGCAGCAAAGAGAAATAGAGACCCATATCAATATCCATAATTCAGGCACTGGACAGAATTCCCTGTCAGCCACTTGTGCCTGGTGCTGTCCCTGTGTGGTATCCACCACTTTTTTCTCTAAGCCCAACCTGATGATGTTTCCCTCTAACCCCAACATTCCCTCAGGTGCAGCTCAGCAAAAAACAATCTATTTTCCCTGGGTGTCTTCACACCTGGCCAGGTCTCTGGACACTAGAAAATGAAAGTCTCTTGACACTGCTAAACTATCCCTTCTGTACTTAAAAACTTTTCCCCTGACAGCCTTTTCTTGTTCCAGACCTTACAAATACTTCCAGTGCATGGTTTTGTTTTCTAACAAAAAAATCTAATGCTCATATCTGTAGAGGGCAGTGTAATGTAAGGAATGCTGGATAGAAAAATATAATTATTTCTGCTATAATTGAATTTCCTAGCACCTATTATTGATAATGATAGTAATCTGGGAAAAAAAAAAAAGAGTATTTTTGAAGCAAAAAAAATCCATCAAAAATAATTCTAACCTTTGTCCTTGTCATTTCAAGAGCAACATGTTGTGAGCATCAAACAAAATTTTAAAACATATTATTTCATTTTTTTATTTCTGTTGTTGTTTATAAGAGGACCCTTTTCTAAATAATAAGGCACCATTTTCCCACTATTTGCCTTGATTTCTAAAGGGGAGAACACTTTTAAATCATTGCCTACTGCTAAAGGGCTAAGTGTGTTCATAAACCTATTTTAGACTCAGATATATTTCATAATCATGAATTAGCATAAATAAAAGAAAATGTATCAGTATTTATCAAATTCATCAAAATTTTAAAAAACAGTAAAAAACCCACACTCACTACAGTTCCCTTTAGCACAAGCAGACCAATTTGGTTTTCCTCTTCTTGTTTAAAGACATGTCAAACATAATTTAGCCCTTGTTTTCACTAGAATGTCTCAGGAATTGCAAAAATATTTTTGTTCAAGTTTCGTCTTTTCTTATGTTACAAAAATTGAATTTGGAAGACCCTTTAATCAAGATGTGATAGCATCAGCTATCACAGTTTGTGATGGAAGTGTTATTACTGCCACACAAACTTCCTCCCAACACTGAAGAACGACATGGATTCTATTGCTTACAGCCCTCATAACCCTAAAATCACATTTATCAAAATAATCTTACTATATTTTAAAGGAGACAATGTCTTCATGTCGTCAATAAATTTATAACAGCCATATGAATGGGTTTTAATAATCACAGTCTTCATAGAATCCCAGAGCCTGGGACATGACTTTTCAGCCTTTTAGGAAAGATGCATTCCTACTACCAGCACCTTCCAGTCCATCAAACACCAAACTGGGAGAAAATGGGAGGATGTGGCTCTTGGAGACAGGGTTTAGTGGGGGTGCTGGATTGATGGTTGGACTAGATGATCCTAAAGGTTTCTTCCAGCCTTAACAACTCTGTGGGTCTGTGTTTACCAGCCCAGCTCCATGTTTAGCCAGCTCAGTTCTGTCAGCTTCCCAGCAATGGGACACACAGACAGATATTTGTTAGAAAATCATAAAGAGGGCACATCCTAGAGACCAAATCTGCCACAGATGGCAGCTCCAGTGGGAGGAGGGCAGATCAGAAGGGCATTTGCTACTGACGTCCATCTACTACAACTGTTTCCATAAATACTGAAATAAGGAAGCAGGGATTAGGGGTTATTTTTCCCCAGTGTTATGCACTTGGCATTTTCTCAAATTGTTCTGGTGTATTGTAACATCAGAAAAAAAAAAAGAACAACTCTGAGTTCACAATGAAATAACTCCTGATGAAATAAGAGAATGTTTAGCATTATCTCCACAAATAGAATCTGTGGAAAAGCAAAGCCAAGGGTTTTACTTCCAGACCAAGCAGCTGGGATCTCTGCTGCAGGCACTGCAGACCCTAAATTCAATCTTCAGTAATGACTGTAAGATTGCCCTAGGTCAGCTACAGTTCATCCTCTGCAGAGGGTTTGGGACAACTGGAGATGGAAAGTATTATTGACATCCTTTTTGATTCACTTATTTCTCCTTTGGAGTGCATGGCAATAAAGGAGAGAAAGTCTTAAAGCAATACAGACTTCTCTCTGAACTCAAGCTGACAGGTAAACTGCCAGTGCTAGGAATAAATATGCACAGCTTAAATGCATCCAGTGCCACAGTAATCTAAGGATTTAAATTTTACACCACAGTCTCCTTTCTATCTATGCCTCTGGGCTCCTCCGCTCTTCCATGTATTAGGAAAATTCACAGCATTAAAATGTGGATACACTCATCACACTACTGAATGATTACATTTTATATTAACTACTGACATTTCAAGGGGTTTTTAACTATTCTTGACTATAATATTGCAACCACTCGCAGCTGTCAGATCTGAGTTGTAACTGCAGGTTTATGAATATGGGCTTTGGCTAACAGCAAAAAACTGCAGTCATGTCAAACTTTTTCAATTTTAACCCACAGAAGTTTCAGGCACTCCAAAATAATTGTGTCAGAGGTGCAGAGTTCTGTCAAACCAGCATTTTATTTCCACCTAAATCAAATCGCAGGAAGCTGACAGTTGATTCTGAAGACTGTTCACGTGTCTTAGTTATGCAAAATTCTCATCAACTGTCATTTTTTCCAACCATAAATTTCCTACCCACTTTCCTGCCTCTTTTCCAAGTACTATAAATATTAAGACTACCCAGTTGTAAACACCTCTGAGAGGACAGAAATATTTAGAAAGTGGAGTCCAGATGGAAATTACTCTTCAAGCCCTGCAAGGGATTTGTTACATTAACAAATACACATTAGAGCACGGCTGCTACTTAAGCTTTTAAATGACATCAGGTATTTACTGTTGCTTAATGAGCAGTTGGGACAATCTCCTTTCTCTGAATAGGAAATGAGGGCTCAGGAGAATGGTGCTGCCACCAGGGACAGTTGGTAGGGCTGTGCTGGGAGGAACAGCCTGGAGGGAACACCCCCTTCAGAGAGGTGTAGTGGTTCTTTGCTTGATGGATCACAGAATCATGGGATGGGTTGGAAAGGACCTTGAAGTTAGCTCAGGGCCACCCCCTGCCATGGGCAGGGACACCTTCCACTGTCCCACATTGCTCCAAGCCCTGTCCAGCCTGGGCTTGGACACTTACAGTGCCAGAGGAATACCAAGAAATTCACTGCCTTTCACTGAGCAGACTGCAGTGAACACTATGGCAAAGGCTCCAAAATCCTAACCAAACACAATTATTCTTCACAGCTACTGTTCCACACACCACATCCCACAGGGAGTGGGGGAAGACTTTGGGCTTCTTTTGTAAATTTGCATTTTTCTGAAATTCTTATCCTCTATCAGCATTCTTGTTTAAGCCAACATGAAATATGGATGCACCTGCCCATCAGGGACCCTAGAATGGGAGTGGTTTGTCAGGTGGATTCACACTGCAAAGAACATGGTGTCAGCCAAGTAAGAATCTATCAGCTGTGTTAGGGCAGGGTCAGGCTGGAGCTCAGGGAAAGGCTCTTCCCCAGAGGGTGCTGGGCACTGCCCAGGCTCCCCAGGGAATGGGCACCGCCCCAAGGCTGCCAGAGCTCCAGGAGCATTTGGACAATGCCCTCAGGGATGCACAGGGTGGGATTGTTGGGGTGTCTGTGCAGAGACAGGGGTTGGACTTCATGATCCTGGTGGGTCCCTTCCAAAATTCACTGGTTCTGTGATCCTATGAGTGAAGAAGTGTGTTGCCTTCAGGGGTTTTTCAAAAGACAAAGACAGCAGATGAGCTACAAAGGTTTTTCAACAGGAAAGCCCTGCGCAAGAACAAGGAAAGGTTTCATTTCCACCAGCAGGCTTAGCATCAATAAGAGCCAAGGAACAACCTGGATACCCTTTGGAGAAGGCTAAGACAGTGAGAAAGCAGATGTAACAAAGGGCACCATACACAAAAGCAGTTTGGTTCCCTTCTGCCAAACCCTCCAGTGGCTGTTCCACACCCTGTGCCGAGGGACAGGGCAGGGAGCAGACAGAAGTCACCGTATGGTGCCTTTTGAGCCTCCAGTCCCCCGACAAGCTCCACTGCAGGACAATGCCCGCGGTGCTGCTGCGGCCCTCCTGGTGTGATGTAACCGCGCTGGGAACTGGCCGCCTCTGCCTTCACGAATAACCACACACAGCACCAGCATGCTGGGAACAGACCTGCCACTGCTGCCGGCTCCTCCTCCTCCAGGGACTCCTGGGTGAGCAGCTCTGCCAGGGGGGACAGGGGGTAGCAGCTGTTGAGGTTCAGCCCCAGCATGAAGTTGTGCACCTTGCCAGCGCGGCCCTCGCGCGTGTTGAACAGGGCGCTGTCCCCGACCAGGGCCATCAGCATGCGCTGCACCCAGCTCTCCTGGCTGCTCTCCTGCAGCCTCTCCTGGTACTCTGGCTTTGCCTCAGCGCCCTCCGTGCCTGCACACAAAAATGGAAACACCCAGCATGGTATTTAAACACAGCAAGTGTAACCCCACCACTGCAGGGGCTATAAAATAAAGCATCTGTGAAAATAAAAAAGTTCTCTCAACGAGCCAGGGGCTGGATCATGGAGCTTTGAAACAATGATGTCAGAGAGGTGCAGAGAATTCATCCTTTCAACTTCACAGTCCAGTGAAACCCTTCATCTACACCACAATAGTGTGAATGTGTCCATCAGGAAAATAGGCTGGGAACGTTAGCTGACCTGAGCTAATAAGATCCATACTTGATGTAGACATAAATTCATCTGGATGTGCATTGACAGCCTTCTCCATCTTTCCTGCCTGTTAGAAATCCAGCTTTGCTCAGGAAAACAGAATCAATCTGCATAAAGGATAATGCTATAGCATGGGAATTCTAAAATACCTGAAATCATCATTACAGTAAACTATAAACTACAAGTAATATCTGGCTTTAATTAACTAAAAAATACAGTGAAAGATCCAGACTTAGATGTCTGCAGTTGGAGCTCGCAGTAAAAATCACCTGGACTGGCACCACCCTGCATTCATTCACCTGTCAAAACTTGACTTTTTGGGGGTGTTTTGGATAATAAAATAATTCAGACTCAAGCTTGTTACTTTAAATTCAGCTTTTGAATTTGCCTCTTTAACCCAGGCTTTAAAGGAGCTGAGTTTTACATAAATAGAGAGAAAATAAGCATCAAAGAAGTCCAGCATCTGTCCAATAACATTCTATGGAAGTGAGAAGGATTTCCAAGTGTTTACAATCCCAGATTTGTTGGTTGTTCACTATGGTTACAAACTAGGAGAGAAATGTGTTTGGTGCTGGCTGTAGTGTTTAAACAGGAAATCCACAAATAAACACAAAACCTGGTACCACCTACAGTTTTACACTAAGGGGAGTTGAAGAAGCAGTCACTGAGCTGAGATAATGATATAATTCCCTGTCTCACCATACAGGGAATTTTCTTTTCCTCTGTAGGTCCTGAAATCACAAACAGCTGCATTCTCATCTTTGCTCCACTTGTTAAAAATAAAACTCGATTTTTGCAGGTGAAAATCACCCCAAAAATATAATCAAATACAGAAAGCTGACTAAGACACCAGAAATCTCTAGATGGTTTAGGTTCTTAGAGGTAATTGTCAATAGAATCTTTTCTTCCCACTGCTTAACATTCCTTTTGTGGCAGTGCCTCTTCTGGGCACCTGGATTTGGGCACTGTTACAAACACTGTGCCATGCATGAGGAATTTCCTGTATCAGATGTCATTTGTAAAGGTGCTAGAAGACACTTGTGAATGCTGGAAACACACATTAAACCATTCCCAGGTAAATATTTGATCACCAAACCCTTGAAAACAATGGATGGTGTTGGTTTAGGGGGCTGGCAGCAATTCCTTGGTGCCTCTGAGCTCAGCAGCTTGCTGGAAACAGACTTCTGGAGAGCTCTGGCCCAGCAAACCACATTCTTTGGGATGTATGTGGAATTCCAGATGTGTGTGAGAGAATCACCTGCTGATCAGCTTGAGCAGGAGACATGAAGTAAAGCCCAGAACCTCCTGGGGTCTCTTGTTCTCTATTTTGCTGAGCCACACAAAAGCTGATGGAAAAAGGAAACTATGGAATGAAATCTGAGCATTTCCTTACCTTTTGGATGCTGTGACTCATCTTCACTGTCTGAGCTGTCATTGCTCACAAGGTGCTTTAGCCTAATATTTTCTGTCGAAAGAAATATAAATTCCCTTAAACTGCTGGGGTTTAACTGGCAGAACAGTTAAGAATTTCAAAACAATCTGAGTCATAGTCTTTGTAATAGAAAATACAGCTGAAGAGACTGGGCCTGCTGTGGACATTAGAATGTGAGCATCAGGTACTGAATTTAGCCTGCAATTTTTGGGCTGGAAAAGAAAATGTAACCCTAAAGCAGTACCTCCTACTCCCCTCTGCACCACATACCTGACAAATTTTATTCCTCTTCATTAAAATGTAGATATTTAGCTTCTGTCCTCTCAGTAGCTCCTACTAAACTAGGAAAATGTTACTGTGGTGCCAAAGTGGCACTGGGACCTCTCCAGCTCTGGTCCAGACCGTGGTTCAAGTCACATGAATATTTTCACATCTGATCCCACTTCAAAGAGTATTTTTTAAATGATACGTGAAATGAGTTACAGATGACATACAACATTCTGTGTCTCACTATCTTTCAAAAGCAAACTTTTCCATGATCACATTCATTGACAGGGATGCTCCATGAGGAGGTGTTAACACTCAGGAGCTATATCAGAAATAGGGACCTGGAGGTCTCATTCTCATCCATAAAGAAAAGATTATCAAACAGCTGAATTCCATCCATTACAAGGCAGACAGAGGTTATTATTTAAAAACTATCTCAATCTACATTTGCTGTTCTTGCTCTTCAGAAAGATCTGGCTGTCTAGGACAATTTATTTATAGGTCAGATCTTCCCCTGTAATGCTGTTTTCTCAACAGGAAACAGAAGTGTAAAAAGCCTTTTATTGTTAACTACTATTGATAAAACTCGATAAAGTCCATCCAAACCCAGCCACAACTCTTTCTTTACAGTCACATTGCCATTTCTGTGGCAGGAGTGAAACCAAAACCACTCAATTTGCAAGCAAAGGACCAGATAACCAACAGGCTGTGGTTAGAATGGAGCAATTTTAACAACCCAAAGGTGAGAAAATTCAGGTGCATTTTGCTAAACCCTTTAATAACACAGTGTCAACAGAATATACAAGTAACTATTAAATACTTGTCAGCTTCTGCTCTCCAAAAATCACACAGCAACATGAAGAGAGGATTCTATTAACTATCAGAAAAGAGTTGGATAGATGCATGTGACTTTCAGCAGCTCTGAGTGACCAGAAACAAAAATGAAAGAAAGGAAAGAACATTTCCAATGCTCTTTCCCCACCTCAGCACCATCCAGAAGTGCCAGCAACTAAAGGTAATTAATTCCACAATCTTAAATGACTACAAGCAGTGCCATCCTCCCACAGAGGGAGGATTTTGCTAGTAATTGTTCTGCATAGTGTAATCATTTACTAATAGTACCTAATTCTTCCTCCATGGTGGGCCCTTTATTCTGAGAATTGGAGACACCAAGAACTCTGTTAAATAATATTGAAAATGCACTGCCCCAGACACCTGAAAGAGAAAAAAATAAACAATGAATGGTGCTTGGCAGAAGGAAAATAAACTCCACATATCTTAATAAGCACTATTTAAGCAGTTGGTTGCTCCCTGAACACACCTCTGAGTTTGGAGCAGGCCAAGCCATAAGCTCAGATGTCCAAATCAGAACAAAAACCCATGGAAATTAGAAACACATCAACAATGCTAATCCATATCTGTGAAATCTTTCAAATGAATGTCTTCCAACAAACTGAGAGCTCCACTTCCTGTCTCACACTTTGTGTGACTGCATTGAAAAGTCCATGGACTACTGAAATTGCTTTTATTTTTAAGCCTCTTTCTGTCACATACTCACCCATCAGGAAATGCAATGGATTTTCAGTATATTTCTTCACCACTGTCCCCATAAAAAACTTGCTTCCAAACAAATCAGGAGACATGAAAGTGCCATATTTGGCCATTCCAATTTCGTATGGGCTGAATTCCACCCAGTCTGCAAAGTCAGAAACAAAACTGCTCTAGTCAGAAATCTCAGGATGGAGGAAAACACAGAAATGAACCAAGCAAAGAGACTTTAGTGAAATGGGAAGCCAAATAACCATTAGGAATATCAAATCAAGGTCGGTGATGTCTCAGCAGGGAAAGAATCTGCATTCTCTCTTATCACAATAAACTTTGGCGAAAAGAATGAGGTTGGAAAACCAGAGGTATAAAAGAAGAGATCACAAATGAGGAACACACAGAGACATCTGGTTTTCATCCCCTGCTTCAGCATGGCTCCCTGCCACATGTGGGTCTCAGCTCCAAGCTGCTTTTCCTCCACTGCAATTCCACCAAAAACATGGAGAGTGGTGACACAGGTGGCACAAAACCAATCATTGAATATCCCAAGAGTGAAATATTCTAGCAGAGGCATTTGGATTCTACCCAAACCAAAAGTTTTGTGGGAAATCCATTATCAAAAAGGCAAAGCTGATAAACTTATCAATTTCAAACACTGCCAAAGATCTCCTTAAAAGTCCATTTTATTGAACAGAGAGCTCAAGAAAAATATGGAACAAAATGTTCAAATACATTTTCTGATCTTTGAAAATATCAGAAGTGATTTGGATTCTATTGATGTAGGCCTTTGAAAATGGATCTTAGCTGACTCGGAAACACTTTTTTTGATACCAGCGGAGTTGCTTCCATCAGAGAATTCAGTTCAAAAAGGGAGCAAATAACAAACAAAACATATCTTCTCTTTTTAGCATTTCACCCATTCATCTATTTCACCTTCCCTATTTTTAGCATGGATTGATTTGACTGGAAATAAATCAGAAGTAATTCTGAAAAAGAAAGGCAGAAGAGACAGCTTTGGAATATCCCCACATGTCATGGAAAGCCATCCACCATCAGGATACTCCTGCTGACGTGTGGAGCAGAAAGTGAACACTTGTCCTGAAAAGGAAAGATTTAATCATGGCTTCTGGGAGTTTCATTTCACAGGGTAATGCTTATCTGAGTTAAGTCAAATATAACATCCTATTTTTCAAATAAATCACCCACAAATCTTCACATTCACTGGAACAGAAAGTAATTCCACTGAAGTCCCAGTCCAGGAATTTCGTATTTCCTTTTAGTTGTATAAACATGAATTGGCAGATATGGATGCAGAACCAGGGTGACAGCAAAGCTGAACTGAGGATTAGAATTAATTTGTGTTAGTACACCTCCAGCTTACAGTTGCACTGAAAGAGATTTCTCAAATCACAAAGCCTGCTCAGAGAAATAAAATTTCTGCCTTAGAATTAATATAAATTAAGAAGTGTAAATATTTCTGTTCAAAATTCAGTACAGGTCTCACATCAGGAACAGCTAAGAGGAGGAATGGAGCTTAAAATAAGAAGCAACCAAGATCTAGCACTCTCTGTAATGACAGATGTCAGCCTCAAAAGGCAAACCCAAGATCCACTGGCACAGGGAATACCTTTTTATAGAGCAAAGTAAAGCTTCCAGGTGCTTCTGATCTTGCTTAGAGAAGACATTATTAACAAAAGATAATTTTGGTTTTAAAACAGTAATCCAGTTAAAATACATTGAAAAACAGAAGTTCATCTAAAACCCAAAATACTCCTATTTTCAAACACAAAGGTATCAGTTTCCTAAGCAGCAAAGTTAAAGACACATTTTCCCATTACATATTTAGCCTAATTTACAATTCCTCATTTTCATTTCCAACCAGAGCTTTGACAGCCACTTCTCTATTTTAGGAAATAGAATGATGTATAAGCCTGAGGCAGACAACCTGGCACTTCCCTTTCCAGTCTTGTATGTAACTACATACAGATGCACACATCCTTGTCTTAGTGTACATCTTCCACAACTGGACCCACTCTCAACTGAAGTTACCAGAGGAAATTAAAACCTATGGAATAAATACAAGTAAAAGGGGTTTTTTTGTGTTACCAACAGCACTTCACACTGGGCAAGAAGAGAAAAAGAGGCATTATATCTAAATTGTTTGTCCAATTTTAATCACAAAATCATTAGAGTTGGTAAAGACCTCTAAGATCATAGAGTCTAACTGTTGATGTCACCCGTCTCTGAAAGAGAAGGTGACTGAGGACATTTTCCTTTCCAGTTTGATACACTAATTTAAACATCTTTTCCCTGTTGAAGTCACCAGGTTTCTCTTTGGCTTGGCACTCCTACCTGAATATGTCATCACCTATCCCTGAGTAACTTCTTATCACTCTGTCAGATTCCCAGAAGTCAGATGCAATTAGTCTCAGGTGCATTAAAAAAACCAAGGGTTTTTTAACCAGCCACACACCTCCCTCCTTGCCACAAGTGACTCGACACAGATTGGGAACACACCTGCAAACATCAGCTCTGAGACATCTGGTTTGACGTGCAGACAGGTGAAGAGTGGCAGAGCACACTGGGCATTATTGACCTTCTCCTTCATATTGCTCAGAGTGGTGTCCATCCTCTGCAGGGAAAGACAGACAATGGTCCCAAACACATCCTGTAAAGGCCTGCTGATATATAGGTCTATATCTATATCAATCTCACATATTTTTATTTTATATAAAGGTCTGAGAGACTCCTCCTGTCAATGAAATTTGATAAGAAAAGTTTTTCACTGATGTGTCAGATTCTAATTTAAATTAAGCATCTGTGCATTTTTTTTCATTCCTTGCTACACAGGGACTTCTAACCAACCTCACACAATCATTAACAGCACTTCAGCATCAGAATTCTATACATCTGCCACTAAATGCTGTGTTGCTTCTTTTTCAGTGTTTTCAATTGTTTAAAACCCACTATCAGTGTACACTCGTGAGGGATAGAAATGCATAAAACACATCTGCAAATCTACTGACACATTTCAATCTTGCCACAAGATCAATTCCAGCTGCTGCTCACCTGACTCATTTGAACTGGAAGTCTTTGTGCCTGACTCAGCCAATTAGGAATTTTCAATTATAGAATACAAACAGTATGAAGCTCTCCTGTTGTCTTATTTTCAAGAAAACCAAGGGGATCTTTCACGTTAAAATTATTACTTTTTTAAGCAAATGCTGTTTCTTGTAGCAAAATGTGCACCCTTTATTAAATGCCACTAAGGTAATTTCAAAGAAATAGTAACAATGGGAATTATATAAGAGTTTGACAGCTTTAACAGCATCAAACAGTACTTTTTTAAGCAAATGTTGTTTCTTATAGCAAATTGTGCAACCTTTATTAAATGTCACTAAGGTAATTAAAAAAAAAAAAACAGTAACAGTGGGAATTATATGAGAGTTTGACAGCTTTAACAGCATCAAACAGTACTTTTTTAAGCAAATGTTGTTTCTTATAGCAAATTGTGCAACCTTTATTAAATGTCACTAAGGTAATTAAAAAAAAAAAAACAGTAACAGTGGGAATTATATGAGAGTTTGACAGCTTTAACAAGCACTCACATTATGGATCAGTGTTTCCCCTATGAGCATCCCAAAGATGTCTGTGAAAGTGACAGGCTGCCCTGAGCTCTTCTTGTTCCACAGGGCCTCGATGTAGCGCTTGACCTTCTGAGGGGTGAGCAGCAGCAGGGGGTTGTGGCTCACCGAGTGCATCAGCTCCTCATTGATCTCCTTTGGGCCCTTGGCTGGGAAGTCAGGGTGGGAATACAGAGTTGACATATACCTGCAAAGACAAACAGGCTCTGTGAGCATCAAACCTGCTGCAGTGTCACCTGCCTACACGGAAGCTACACAAAGCTCATAAATTAGTTGATACAGTTACGGATTAAATCAGGTTAATTGACTCTCCATTTATACAGGAGATTGTAATTTCCTTTTTCTCAAAGCACAGAAAGCTGAGCAATTTGTTCTAAATATAAGCACAGGACCAAACACTTAACATGCATTTTCCATAATGAAGTAAATGATTAAAGAGTCTTCATTTTTCTGTTTAAGGGATAACAGGCAGAATATCCTAAGCTGAAAGGAGTTCCTCCAGTGAGCATAGCTCATAGTGTGGCAGACTGGAGGTCCTAGAAGGACACATGCAGTTCTCTCCCTGTAAGAGGCACCTCTCTGCCCTCCAGTTCATTATCACCACTGAAAAATTCCTAAAATATCTCAGTGTATCACCAACATCAGAATGGTTTGGGTTGGGAAGTACCTTAAAGCCCACCCAGTGCCACCCCCTGCCATGGGCATGGACACCTTCCACTAGCCCAGGCTGCTCCAAGCCCCATCCAACCTGGCCTTGGGCACTGCCAGGGATCCAGGGGCAGCCACAGCTTCTCTGGGCAAACTCTGCTGGGGCCTCACCACCCTCATAGGAAAGGGTTTCTTCCCAATATCCCATCTAAACCCACTCTTTACCAATGGGAAGCCATTCCCTGTGTCCTGTCACTCCTTCCCTTGGAAATTGTCTCTCTCCATGTTTGCTGTCAGTTCCTTCAGGCACTGCAAGGCCACAGTGAGGTCTCCCCAAAGCTTCTCCTCTCTAGGCTGCACCATCCCAGCTCTCCCAATCTTTCCTCCCAGCAGAGCTGCTCCATCCCTCTGATCATCCTGGTGCTTCCCCTGGACTCTCTCCAGCAGCTCCAGCTCCTTCCTGTGCTGGGTCCCAGGGTGGGGCAGCTCTGCAGGTGGGGTCTCACCTGAGCACAGGGGCACAGGGGCAGAATCCCAATCCCTGATGCTGGGGACTCAGCCATGGGCACGCTGGGTTCTGGCCTGGATATGGCCCCACTTTCCAGGATATGATGCTTCCATAATAAACTGAAGCACAGTAACTACAACCGGCACAGAGAGCTAGTTGACTGTGAGGATGAGGTAAATCATGAGTGTGTCACTAAGAAACAAACTTAGTTTTACTGCAAACAAAGCTCAGACACATGCAGGCAGCCCTGGCTTCCACCTGGTTGGGTTAGGCCACACCAAGACAGGCCCTTCTAATCGGTGAGAGGCTCATGAACTATTATTTACCCAGTGACCTGGCTCAGGGACACATCCCTTACTTCAGACACACACGGGGTCAGCCTGGCCCTGAGGTCATGCCCAGCCATTTCTGTGACAGCTCAACCAGCCCTGTCCCACGTGGGCTGCCAGGACTCCATCCACAGGCTCCACATCAGCTCCTGGGTGCAGGGAAAGGGGAATGCAGCTGGAGAAGTCAGCACAAGGTTGAAGCAAGATGGCAGAAAAGCATTGCGCCGAGGTTAGGCATGCAGCTGAGGGGACAAGCAAAAACCTGCCTGTCCCACCAGGAAAGGAATTCTCCACCCTTCAGGAAAAAAAAGAAAAGAGAATTATTCCCAAAAGACAGACTGCATGGAAAAGAAAGAAAAGGAAGGGAGTGCCAAAGTGTCAATTTATTTATTCATCAAGCAAGGAAAGACTGAAGGATGACATCAGAGAGCAAAGGCAAATTTGTTCAAACACAACTGTCTCAAATTTGTTTCTGACTGGAGCAGTTCAGATAATCTAATATAAATAATAATCTCACTATTTTAACTCAGATTTTATAGGTTTACATTAGATCAACTACGTATTCACCCCTGGGTTTTCCCCAAAAACGACCTCATAGCCAGCAAAGTGACGTCTATCCTGAGCAGGGATTGCAAACCCTTCCCTAGAAACACAGGTAATGTTTTAACTCCACGTTGCACTATTCCACTGCTCTTCATCCACCTTCTGCTCCTCACAGTTGTGACAGAAGTCCATCCATCTCTCTCAATGGACAGTGATAAATCTGCCTGCACCATCAGAGATAGAAAACATGGGTTCCCACCTTTTATAGTCCAATCTAAAGGAGAAATTTACTCTAGTTCACAGACACTTCTGGCTTTTCAAAACATCCTGGCATTCTGAAAGCTTCCCTCTAGTCTGGGAGAGGGGGAAGCAAGCTCCACACAATAAAAAATAATTGACAAAAAAACCCCATACAAGGAACAGAACTGATCATTATGTCCTTCAAGAGTCAACTCTGGGGTTAGAGTGTGGAATTAAAAACCATGTGCTTCCTTAGAGCTAAACCAGGTGATAAAACACATCCCAGGCAGATTCCCTGCTCGTTCATGTTACAAGAAGTCTTTTTATCTCATAGAATTGAGACATTTGTATAATATCATCCCTGAGTCTGAAAGGACCCTCGAGGTCTCTGCTCCAGCCTCCTGGAGGCTGCTCAGTCAAGTTCAGCTTTCACATGAGCACTGAGTCAGGCTGAGGATGACACCGTCCCCAGCCTCTTCAGGTGAAGATGGCTCAACACATTCCACTGCCTGGCCTCTCTCACTGCAACAATTTTGTTAAGAGTTAATCCAATTACTCCTTGTCCTTTCCCTGGGCAGCTCCAAAAAGAATTTGTACTCTTCACAGCTACTCATCAGGAACTGAAGATAATAAGATCTCCCCCATCAATGCCTGTGCCTGCTCCTCAAGGTTAAATGAACTATTTTAAAACCTGATGTATTCTCTAAACTAAACAGTGCCAGTGGAAATGAGACAGTGGGTAATCCACAGAGGATTACCACAGAAAAATCCACTTGCAGGGTGGCAGCCAGGCCCCAGACATCCCCAGTAAATCCACTAGGATTTTACACTGGGTGTAATATGGAGCAGAAGATCTTTCAGAGATTTTGAGGAGCTCTAAAAGCCCTCCTGAAGCATACGACACATTTTGGGTTGATTGAGTCATCAGCTTCAAATCACAAGGGATTTTTTTGGTTTTTCACTTTTCATCAGGAAAATAAAACAAACACATTAGGTGTTGATATAGAAATATGGGTGCATATGTGTGGCACCTCTTTCCATCCATTCCTGCTCTCAAAGCTCCTGGAAAAGCACCTGGAGCCTGAGCTGTCCTTGCCCTTTGGGGCATCCAAAACACCTCCCCCAGCAGACTTGGATGTGTAAAATGTGCTGTGAATTATAACCATAGAAATAAGCCAGCTCTGGTGACAATTCCTTCAGAACTTGCTGCAGGGAAGCTAGGGGCAAGCAAGAGGAAGGCCTTACCAGGTGGATCCGGAGAGCCCAGCGATGTACGTGGCACAGTCCAGGACTCCTGACTCATAAAGTGCTTTCATGACTCCAGCAAAGCCCACCATGGCCCGGAACCCCCCTCCCGAGCCCAGCACTGCGATCACCGGCACCTGCAGGGGTGAGACAACACAAGCACCACATCAGGGACAAGGGACACGCCCTGGGATTACCCACTCCAACCCCTGGACACCCCAAGAAGAATTAGAATTGATTTATTTTATGCTACAAGTAGCAAGATTTTGAAACAAAAACATACTCAGAATTTCTTAAGAATGTCTGTCCTTCTTATCCATGATGCAAAATAGTGGAGATATTAAATTTAGTTATTAAATTAACTATTCAGTTACAAGACCACAGAGATTATTAAAGCACCCTAAACACCAGCTTTAATCCAATTCATATCATTGTGACAGAGCCAAAGGAAGTAAAATTTAATAATGAAAACAGAAGAGAAACAAAAAATATTTTGACTGGGAGTTTAAAAACAAGTTTTATAACAAAAACATCCAATATTACTACAAAGCAAGACAATTGAAGAGAATATCAATTTTCACCACCACTTTGCAAAAACTACCAGAGAGCTAATGGGAATTCATGGGAATCTGGACAACTACTCAGCCACCAAGAGAGGAGTGAGCAGAACCATGTTTATTATGGCACCAGGTTAAAATTGTGTCCACAAGGGTTCATTTTACACTTTTCTCCTGCTTACTGCCCAGCCCTGACATCCAGGCTGTTCCCCTCAACTGCACAGCTTCCCCAGGTATCTAAAAAGAAGACAAAATAAAATAAAAATTCATTTGCTCCCACCATCATATGTTTTGGCCTAAGTAAAGGGCTCATCTGGTTCCCAGTTTCCAAAATCCAGGAGGATTTTTCACTGTTCGGGGTGACAAAGGAACCACCTCTTGGTTGCTACTGAGCATAAAAAGAATGGCATAAAAAAGCTGTGCAGAAAGCCCCTATCTGATCAAACTGCTATCTGTCAAAAATCTCCCTGAAAGGCAATTCCAGGTGCCAATAGACAGGATTAGTGACAGGAAAAGGATCCATGTGATGACAGAGTCCTGTTCTTTCTGCAGACTCCGTGCTCCAAGCCATGAAACTCCCCTGAGGACTGACTGTCCCAAGGAAATGCCCGTGAACAATGACCAAGGCACTCAAGATGTTTCTTGAGGCTTCCACTCCTCAAAACTGCTTACTCTTGATGCAGTGAGATTATTCGTTACCTCCTTCATAAGTGTTCAGCTTTAGTAATAGAAACCACAGGTATTCATTGTGCAGCTCCAGAGATAGGGATCTATCCCAAAAATGACACAGCCCAGGGAAGGATTTGGGATATGTTTTGTTAAGCCAACACCCCAATAACGGAGCAGCTGCTTTGAAGGAAGAGCCATATCAGTAATCACTCCTTTAATAACACGGGGAGGCTTTGAAAGCTCCTCAGGAGCACTGCCCACTCAGCCTGAGCAGACACATCCAAACAGGATGGAGATGTCACCTGCAGGTGCAAGCCTGGAGAAGGCATGTGAGAACACTCCCAGAGCACTACTGCTCCACCCATCAGTGCACTGGCACCAGGGGAAATGGGAGAGTCCCTCAGGAGGCAGAGGAATCCGCTATGGAGACAGGCTGGGAATGCCCAGGAGAGTCACCAACATCCTGACTGCAAATGCTTCCTGATCCACAGGCTCTCTGGGCATCCCAGATTACTGCACTGGGAAGGGTGGATACAGCAAGGGGAAGGTGGATTATGGAGTCACAAAATCCTTCAGGTTGGAAAAGACCTCCAAGATCATCAAGTCCAACCATCAGCCCAACACCACCCCCATGTTCACCACTAAACCTTGTCCCCAAGTGCCACATCCACACATTTTTTTAACACTTCCAGAGATGATGATTCCATCACTGCCCTGGGCAACCCCTGACAATGCTTACAGTCCTTTCCATGAAGAAATTTTCCCTAATATCCAACCTGAGCCTCCCCTGGCACAGCCTGAGGCCGTTCCCTCTCCTCCTGTCCCTGTTCCCTGGGAGCAGAGCCCAACCTCCCCTGGCTGTCAGGTTTGTTAAACCAGCTTTTTAACTCCAATTCAATTTCTGACATGTTTAAGGGCACAAAACAGTAAAAACTGAAATGAAATACACCCACCCTGCACGTTGCTCTATGGGATAAATAGGGCAGAGGTAGGGAGGGGGGGAATGAGCTGCAGCCAGAGCATCCAAAGCCAAAAATCAAGAAACCCCGTCATGATGAAGAACAGAGAAAAGAGGTTACCAAGGGCTGCACACTCTTCTACTGAACCCCAAATCCTTTGTACAGAACCACCAGCACATGAGTTCACTCAAACCAAAAGGTTCTTAATCCTATCTTCCAGTAATCAGGCAAGAAAAAACTAAACTACACTAAATCCTGTTTTGGGAATGAGTAGTGCCGATGTCTTTATCCAAATGCCCTGGAAACACAGTGTGTAAAATCTGAATACCTGTGGTGGAATAAAAATGCCACAGGGCACACAAATGATTATTAAAAAATTTTTCTGCAAATCCAGTCATAGAGAACTATATGCTTTCTTTGGATGATTATGGTATTTTTAGAAAATTGCTTGAAGCAGCAAAAATTTAAAAAATAAACTGAGCAATAACAGAAGTATGAGAAATCTCTACCTCTGTGTTTCCAGAATGTGCCTCAGGATTAAGTTAGGAAATCTGGAACTACTCACTTCCCCATCCAGACATGTACAATGAATTCAGAGGTATTAAAGTCTCTCAGCATCCCTGCAAAGCACAAGCTACTCAAATATGAAGCAACTTGGGTGAATTTTGAGTATTTGACTTATCCAAGATTAAACAAGACCCACAGATAGCTAAAACTACTCAATGTCTCCCAACTTCATGTTAAGACTTCAGACATCCCATAAAACCTCCTGCTATCTTCCATCTGTAGCAATAAAACTACAGTTTAATTTGAACAAAAAGGATTTTTTCATTGCTAGAAACAGATAAAAATTCTGTAAGCTTAAAAATACACATTTGGCATATGAAAAATGGGAGGACACCTACAGTTACTGTCTGGGAAGATGCAATTTAACTGATAAAATGTCAGTATTGTAGTCAGTGAGGGATACCAAGAGAAGATGGTGACACAAAGAATAAGAAATCTTAGGTATCCTTTGTAATAATTCATGCACAGATACCACCTGCATGGAACTGAGACCTGAGGCACTGAGTATCACACCAGTTTCAACTGGAGCTTGGCAGAATATCCACATCCTTTCTGAGGAAGATCCTATTCTGCTCTAGGTGACACCAATGTCACACTGACAGATTCCTACTCTGATAGGATCTGCATGTGTTAAGATTAAAATAACTGAACTGAAAATTAAGAAACATTGAAAATGTTCCTTCTCAATACACACATTTTTTCCCAGTCCAATTAAAATATGTACAATACTTGTTAAATTCTTTCATGTTCCTCAGAAAGCTCACAGAAGAACATTCACAAAGCAAGGCAGAGTTCAAAAGTACATGACAATAAAACATTTACCACCTGCTCAAAACTTCATGGAAATGCAAAAGATATTCTTCAGTGCTGGTTGCAAAAGACTGTCACATTCTCCTTATACTAAAAATGCACAAAAGGAATCAATGCCAATGGAGGGATTGACCCAGATTAATTCATGGACTCTGTTCACTGCTTGACACCCCCACAGGCACAAAGTATTCCTGTCACAATTCTGGAAGCAGCACAAGAGAGGGAAAGGGCAAGGAAGAAAGAGGATGGGAAAGCTACAACAAAGTAAGTAGATCTGTACCAAGTGGATTCTTAATTAACTCTAAATAATGAAGTGTTTTATGAAGCCACTGAAGAGCTCAGTAGGATCTGGGCCCCTTCCTCACTGTGGAGTGAGGTCCTGGCACAGGGTGCCCAGAGAAGCTGTGGCTGCCCCTGGATCCCTGGAAGTGTCCAAGACCAGGCTGGGGCACTTGGCCCAGCCCAAGGACTTGGAGCAACCTGGGCTAGTGGAAGGTGTCCCTGCCCAAGGCAGGGGATGGAACTGGATGATCCTTACAGTCCCTTCCCCTCCAAACCATTCCCTGATTCTGTGAGATGTCCCAAGCCACCACCAGCCCACTGAGATCTGCTGGCTTCCCTTCCTCTTGGCTTGGTCCAAAGCACCAGCAAGTCAAGGAAAGCTGCAATTCCTCATGTTTCAAAGAAATAAAACTTCATAACCCTAATCCAGTCAAACTGGCTCAAGCAAAAGAAAGAAGGGAAGAAATAAACCAATTTCCAAGCTGACTCTAAATTTAAACCAGCTCATTTCCTGTCTAGTCTTTCAGAGATGAAGGTCACAGAGCATGGGATGGGTACTGGGCATGCAGGGGCATATTCTGTGCTGGGTGAGTGCCCAGAGCCACAGCAGGATTCAGCAGGTATTTCACACACCCTGAGGCACTTTTCGGATGGCAATCTCCCCTCACAGCCAACACCTTAACAAAGCCTGGGATTTAAATGGGGGAAAATTGGAGCAGTTTGTTTGAGGGGCAATGAATCACAGAACCCCAGAATGATTTGGTTGGAGGGGACCTTAAAGCTCATCCATTGCCACCCAAGGGACACCTTCCACTAACACAGGCTGCTCCAAGCCCAGTCCAAACTGGTCTTGGACACCTCCAATGATCCAGGGCAGCCACAGCTTCTCTGTGCCAGAGCCTCCCCACCCTCATGGGGAACGATTTCTTCCTAATATCTAATCTAAATCTCTCCTTTTATAGTTTCCCCCGGTCATAAACTTTAATTTATAAATTTAGAGCCAAGAAAAATTACTCTTCAGGCGAAATATTTTATGTTCATAGAGGAAAAGAATTTTTATCGTCTATAATCTCTCTACATCAAACCCTTCCACCTCGCACACCTCATTCTTTCCTCTGACAGGCAAATAAAGGGTTGCAGAGGGGATGCTAACCCTGATGGGAACTCTCCACACTTACATCACGGGAAGTGGTCAGGTTGTGGCTGCTCTCCCCCAGGAATGATTTGATGCTGTGCATGATGTTGTCTCTGCGCTGCTGCCGGAACCTCTTCTCCTCGTCGCACAGGGCCATGCTGAACCGCAGGTCTGTGGAGGAGCTGTTTGGGAAAGGGACAGGCTGTCACAAGGGGCTCAATTCCAAACAGCATCATGAGCATCTCCCTGGGAAACCAGCAGAAAATCCTCACCCACTTACATAAGACGAAATGAATGTATTTTTCATGTGATGCCATCCATCAGCTCTAGAGTCATGGAGGCAAAGAACAATGTGTCTTTAAGACGTGCATTTTATATAGAACTCATTAAAAGCAAATAATTAAATACAGCAAGCAAGTTCTGCACTCACACACAATTATAAATCTACAGCACAGATCATGCTGGCACACCATAGGAAAAACTAAGCCATTTTCCCTGTACTTTTCATTACATTGTGGGATAAAAAATGTACACAAGGCTGTGTAAGGATCTCAGTGCTGTACTTAAGGTACAACTTCAGCTGCATGTTCCCATGGACAGCAAAGAAGAGGAGTGGACAAATCCACCCTGGTACCCACTGAAAAGCATACAGTGGTGAAATGGATCCATTTAGGCTCAGATAATAATTCCCCAGATTGGTTGAATGGATCCATTTAGGCTCAGATAATAACTCTCATATTTTTAAAACAACCTATTATGCAATAAAATAACAGAATTAAGAATAGGGGTAAAAAGAGTCCCTAGAAGTAATGTTCCATGAAAATATCCACAATCTGCATGGATATCAGGGAATAGCAGCAGAACTTGATAAGATCCTTTACATTTCAAAGCCTAAGAAGAAGACACAGCCAAGCATCTTCTGTTTATTTAATGTCAGAGATACTAAATGCTTGTACAAAGCCTGGCTGGTTCAGGGTGGTCTCAAGGACCACCCACAAATGCATTTTCCTAGTACAACATGATGAGCAGAAATTATCCCTGGGGGATGTTTGTCATCCGGAGTAATCAGGAAATAACTTGACTATTACAGTGCTCAGTCCTCCTATTTATAGCTGCAGACAAAAAATGACTCTTTAAATTCCTTGCTCTCAGAAAATCATTTTTTAGACTTGAAATGTATTGTTCTGCTTATGCCTCAATATGATTTATGGTCTTTTGCCAGGATAGGTGAAGAATGAGGGGGAAAGACAGCTAGAGAGGGGAAAAAAAAGGGACAAATGAAGGTAGGCATCTGCTTAGCTTTTACATGGAGAACTCCTGGCCATGAATCTTCACTGTGTAGTATTTACATTTAAATACATTTTAGGAGCAGCTCTGTAACAGCAGCTGAAAGTTCATGTGAGGGGCCGAGTTCTCAGAGAAGGTAAAACAGTGAGGATGAAGCTGCACCTGAGTGAGGTCTGTGGGTTTTTAAGAAACAAAGCCCTTGAGAAGGAAAGGCCTTCACATAAACCAGGCTGAGATGAGAGATCTACGTGGGAAGGCCTCGTTCCTGCAAACATTTGGATGGGTCACACCTCTTATTCCCAGAAAGGGTGTTTAGTCAATAACAGCATTACAACATGAAAATAAAACAAAGCTGTAAAATCTCCTCACTTTTACAGTACCTGGTATTTCTATGCTACAACAAGGAATTTTTACACTCTACCTCACATGTTTTTAAGAAAATCCCAACAGGTGGGACTCTTGGGGTGTCTTGTGCAGGGCCAGGAGTTGGACTTTGATGATCCTTGTGGGTCCCTTTCAATTCAGGATATTCTGTGATTCCATGAAAATTTAATGACCAGTTTAAAATAAAAAAATTCTTTTGCTGTTGATATATTTTCACCCTTTTTCATAAAAAAAAAAAAAAAAAAAGAGATACTCACCATACTTCCAGAGACAATTCCAAAGTCATTTCTGTGACCTAAACAAGAAATATTTCAATACGGTTACAGCACTTAAAGAGGGAAAACCCACAAACACACCTACATCAACTCCTACTGTAAGAACTTCTCTTTCTTTCTTTCCTTTTCACTTTTTTTTAAAAAATAAGAATATTTTGGCACATATGAGTGAGATTCTTTTCTATGGATTTTTTTTTTAAAGGACACAGTGTGATTCCAAAATACACCACCACCACTGAATACAGTGGAAAATGTTGGTAGGTGCTGGCTTTCATTCCTCAGATCCCACTGTCTTTCTTTTCTTGCACTGCTAATCCCTTTCTGACATGCAACTCTTCTCTATCCTGAGGGTATTGGATGCTCTTCACCCACTCATGGCTGGCAGGAGAACCAGGGGATCACATCTAAGTGCCACCTGTGTAAGGGAATCACTGCTCTGTGTTCCACAGGAGCCACTAAGTGTCTCTCCACAGCCAAACATGCCTTAATTAGCAGTCAGGAAAGGTGACTGCTTACAGCTTGCTGGAAAATGCAATAAATGTCACTGCACAATGGCTTCACTTGCCAACCACACTGAACTGCCTGGCCACGAGCTATGGGTTGGCCTCCTCTGCCTTTCACAGAGCACTGAAAGGGTTGCCTGCAGGCAAGAAGTTAAAAAATTATGATTAAAGCACCAATTCCCTGTCAGGCACAATCCAGGAGTACTGGCTGTGGAACTAAGACAGAATGGAGAGGTATTTTCACCCTCTGTGCAATGGCCTTGTTGGTGCAGCCCTGGAGGACTCAGACTCAGATTGTCCTCTACGTAAAACCAGATTCTCCTCCTCACTTGGGGCATGAGAGCACCAGGGATGGAGCCACAACACCCAGACTGATGGTCTGCCTGACCCTCAGACAGCAAAGAAGGATCTGGGATGCACAGCTGCCTCTGACTCCCACATGCAGACCCAATTCCTGAAATGGGAATTGCAAATGAGGCAGGGTATGAGCAAGGTGGGGGGAAAAAGAAAGAACAGGCAGTGAAACAACAAAGGGAGGACATGAACAAACAGAGTGAAGAGTCACTGAGGAAGCACTTCAAAGGCAGGGAAGCAATTACACTATTCCCCACCTGGCATTACTAATTTAGAAAGCACTCCTGAAACCATGCAGTGATCCAATGCTTATAAAAATGTATGCACATGAAAAAAACCCTTGGAGGGAAGCATTCCAACAGGGAGATACCATGGCATTTTCTATACCTTATACAGACTGCCACAGACATTTCAGGAATATTATTTCAGTTTCAGGAATTCTAGGCATACATCATCTACATCGGGCTCAACCTGACTTCATCTCCCCTTAACTATTTGCTTATAAATTTCAGAGTGTATTTGCCTTTTTTGTACTGTTTTTCCCCCCTATGACTCCCTATCAAGCTTTCCTGAACACTGATGAGAAGTTCAAGCAAGGCCAGGCCTTGTATTAATAGAATGAGCTTTGTGAACTGTGTTTGCAAAATGCATTCATCAGTTCTTTCTCATTGCCCCATCTCATGCCTGGCAGAACCAGGACCTGCTCTCAGCCCATGCTCTGGAAGCCCAAGAGTTACTGAAACTTAGTGAAAGAAATATGCAGAATCTTCAAAAAATGCTGTTATTTTAAAAAGGAAAAATAATGGAGGGTATCAAAATTCCAACTGCCCTAAGGCTATGCCAAATGAAATGCTAAACTTCTCATATGAAGCTCTCTGGTTTCCAATAAATAGGCCTTTAACCAGTTATTTGCTGTAACTACGCTTTTGAAGTTGTATCACATGGAAAACATCAGAGAGAAATCAAGATCTCTGTTCATACAATAAACTATAGCTCAAACCAGAAATGCAGATGGTATTTACAGATTTCAATATGTGCAGAACAAGCTCAATTCCACCCTGATTTAACAACAGTTTCCAGGAGTTACAGTGCAGGCAGACAAGCCCTGTTGAAGAGACTCCATCTGATTTGCAGACATGTTTAAAGGGAATAATCCAATTACTGCATCACCTGCATCACTACATGTTAACCAGGTCTGTGTTACAACAAGTCACTTCCAGAATGTGAAACATGTAATGATAAAAGAATTCCTGCAGCTTTCTGGAAGCCATAGGCAGCAGCAGGAGGGGCAATGCACTGACCAGCAAACTCTGAGTAACCCTCACACTAACTGAGGCCATGAAACTAAACTGCACTGAGTGTGCAAGAAAATGCTTTAGGCAGAGAAAGTCACAAACTAGAGTTTTAAAGAGGATTCTTCCAGCAGGGACACCAAGGCATTCAGTGGTACTGCTCTGCTTAATTCTCCTCTCAGCAGGGCTGTAAGAAGATAAATAAGGCTTAAAAGTGTCTTTAGGCTCTGTGTTTATCCACGGGCAACAGTGAAAGCTCAGAAAACTTCTGACCAGGGCAAAGTCATGAATGCCCAACTTACATCATTGAAAGTTAACTGCACCTCCTTCTTCTCTCCCAGTTTCAGAGAAGAGATGGGAAACGTGGATGTGCCAAGAGTCTCATCCATAACATAGTTGGCATCCATGAGAGTAACCTGGAAGAGATACCCAGATATTCAACTCCACTGCAAGAAATCCCTTTTTAATTCCATCAAGCCTATGCCTGGAGAAAAAAAAAAATTATATGGAAAAAGAATGGGCCTGACCCAACCCAGTCAATACCCAGTGCCAAATGACCTTTCTGTCAAACCAGGATAAGCACATGGACAGTGGAGATGGCACTTCAAGGAACTGAACTGCAGGAGTACACCAGGATTACTCACTGCCTTTCTGGCAGCAAATCTCACCATCTTTCTAATACCTTCAAATTCCACATATAGTAGAAGCAAAGCACAGTACCTTTAAGTTTCCAGTCAGTAAAATTTCCCAATGGAGAAACTTCTAGTTCTTACTAGAAACTTATAGTTCTAACTGTGATAGGCCAAAAAAACATCCAGCAACTTTTCAGAGAAGATGGAATCCACATACCCCATCCTTGATTCCACAGAACAAGATTGTTACAGCAGTGATTTGGCAAAGTGTGCAGCATTCCAATTTACACAAAGCTGCCCTCTGTATCCAGCCAGACCTTCAAGTTTCTTCTCATACCCTCCATGTTGGAGCAGAGACCTTTCCAAAATGTGATAATATGCAAAGAAGGATGTGGATATGGCAGAACATCATTCCATGCTTTTGCTCTAATCTATGTGGATCTATGTTTAGCAGACTTTTTTTTCCCAGTGGCTGCTTTCCAAGTCCTCAAGAAAGATGTACAGAAAGAATTTCAAATTCTCATTTACATGGTTTTTATTAAATGAGATCTCCAGACTCATTTGATTTACAGGTTCTCTTTCCATTTTGTGGCATTATATCTTCTAAAATATCACATATTCGTGACTTGGACTGTATCTTTTGCAGAAAACAAAAGGAATCAAGATACAATCACTTAAATAATTAGTTGCTATATCTGGGATCAGCCTCTTCTCTGCTATAAAGAATCTTCTTCATCCTGTGCCACAAGCAAACCTTTGAAATTATGAATTCTCTTTATTTTAATGGTATTTACATTGCACTGTTTCCTTGCAGAACTTTATGCCCATTCCTGCAATCTCTGAGTGCTGTCTCTTAAAACCAAAAGCAAAAACTTCTTAGTGGAGTTTTGAAGAGCTGCTTACACTTCAGAGGGCAAACTGCACTTGGGATAGAGGTAAAGATGCAGATTGAAACAATCCAAGAAGTTACAAGGATTGTGGAGTCTGAGCTTCGGACTTCACAGAGGGTTTGGGTGGAGAGGTGACTTTATATATTTCTGACACTGCACTCCACTGTAGAATCCAAAGGCTCTTGCCTACACTACCAGGTCCACAATTAACCATTATTAAATGTTATCATCTACTCTCTGCAGGCAATTTTCAGGCAGTTTTATTGCACTATCTCAGAACCAGCAACAGCATTTAGTTATTGTAAAGACACATTTCTACCTATAATCCATCTTGCTGTGTTTGTGACCGTAGTAATTTTATCCTTTTCAAAAACCTTGAACCAAATTTTGTCCTCAACTAATTTAAACATTCCTAGGGAAGCTGCCTAAGTGTAAGGGAGCTCAGAGAGTGCCCAGGCTCTGCTCCACGAGGTCCAGCAATGGCACCAGAGGAACAGGCAGGAACTGATGCCCAGGAAATCATTGTGAATTCCCTAATATCTTTTGTCTCTAGTGCAGGACGCATGGGATAGCTCTTCATGATCCAGCAAGCAGACCATGGGTGTAATGCTCAAACTGAGGAGCCATCCCCAGGAACACAGGGAACTTGTAGGAAGCACAATTCCCTTTCAGACCAAAGGTCTGATGGTTACAAGCTCAAGCAAAACCTTCACAGGCTGCAGCCTCGGTCCCAGCTGGCCAGTTTAGACTGAACACTGTAAGCTTGGGTCAGAAGAGAGCAGGTGGCAGGGCCATCCTCTATGAAGAACAGAGCTCACAAAGGACTGGAGCTAACCTTAAATCCTTGCCAAGCCCACTCAGAAAACACTCACACCTAACATTCAGTTCTTGTGTGCAGCCTGGGGAAGTTTAACGCACTAAGACTGAACAATGGCTTGGCCAACAAGGCTGCACAGGGAGTGTGCAAAAGAGCCCTTGGTGGACTCCAGGCAAGGAGGACACAGCAAAATCAGCCTTTTGCTTTGTCTCCACCTGACTTAAGCCCCACCTATTCCCCATCTGTAAGAGTGAATCAGGGTAGGAAGCAGGGAGAACTCCACAGGTGATGAAGGAATAACAAGCTACTATCCCTCAGGAGCTGTCTCACAGGCATATCTTGTAATGACTTTTCAGGCTACTCCTTGAACATCTCAATTTACCCAATACCTCTTGCTTAGCAGCACAGCTAAACCCAGGTTTAACATTTTAAACAAAGGGGTGATCTTAAGACGTCAGATGCCACACATGTATGTGTAAGCCACTGTTATTTTACCCTTCATCTCCCCAGGCCAGCCATGGGATTTACCTCCAGAACATTCTCCAGATTGGGGTCCAGAATGAACTCGAAGGTCTCGTCCCACACGGGGTTGATGTCGTTGTTGAAGTGCTTGGTTCTCTTCCTGCAGTCAGGGGCAGTGGGGATGAACAGCTCCACGTAGGGATCTGGAGTGTCAACTGTGGAGCAGAACACAGGTCAGGCAAGGGAAAACTCCAGCTTGGGCTGGAAAAATTGATACAATTCTGTGAAACCACAGATCCCTTCATGGTAAAGGACAGAAAGATATGCAACTCTCTAAGTTATATAAATGTAATTACAAAAATGATACAATGATACCAACAATCTCCCCAAAAGAAACATTAGGGTTTTAGGAGGAGAGGGGCAAAGCCTCAAGCAAACAGAAAGACACAGGGACTGAGTCAAGTTTATTGGGAATATGCAACATCTGCCAGGGAGTGGTGTTTTTAAAAGCTTTTACTTCTTCCTCTCTTTCTAGCCTTTAATGGCTTTGCCTCGTGTCACAGCAGCAAGTATCCCACAAAATAATGAAAACAAGCAGTTTGCTGTGGATTTTGGATTCTCTTTCACCTTTGCTGGTTTGGGAGTGATGGAGGAAATCCATCACAGCACTGCAGTGCTGCACACAGCATAAGGAGCACTCAGTTCTGAAATGCTGCCACCACCACAGCTCTGGGGAGTCACCACAGGATGAGGACACCTTATTTCCACAGCAGAACCCCAACTGGAAACAGAGATATAGGAACTGCGGCTGATAGGAATTACCGGGGCCGGGGGGGAAGGGGAAGAAAACATTGGCAAATCCCATCAGATGTGTATAAAAATAGCCATTCCTGAGAGCACAGAATGCAGCCATAAAAATGCACTTTCTAACAAGTTAAAGCATGCAGGGGTTTTCTGTACAATGTTAGTGGGGGGGGATGTCAAATGGGGCCAGGGCTCAGATGCTTCCCAGGTGAGCAGGGGAAGCTATTTCTGTGGTTGTGAAGGATCATGAAAAGCCTCCTGCTCTGCTGTGGTAAAACACCCACGTCTTTCCAACACTACAACATGGAGTCACAGAATATCCTGAGCTGGAAGGGACTCACAAGGATCACCAGTGCAACTCCAGGCCCTGCACAAACACCCCAACAATCCCACCCTGTGCATCCCTGGGAGCATTGTCCAAACACTCCTGGAGCTCTGGCAGCCTTGGGGCCGTGCCCATTCCCTGGGGAGCCTGGGCAGTGCCCAGATTAAATCTTATCACGAGGAAAAGCAAGTCCAAACATTTCTCCTTGTACACATTTTCAGTCTAAAGATACCTTTTTTTAATAAAGGCAAATTTTAGAAACTCTGGGAGTTCAATAAGACCTTATCCATGAGATTCCTGAGGCCCAGAATCACTTCTCCCTCCTGTTGGGAGAAGAAAGAAAAGAGAAGAACAAAGAAATTGGATAATTCCAAATCAAATCAAATGTCTTTAGGGGGAAAAAACCCTGACCAAACAACGAAAAAAAAAGGCTTTTGGAAACCACTCAGGAGGTTCTGAATGTGTCCCCAGGCAAATCCTATTCAGTGTTATCCTATTCCAACTTGTCAAGGAGTTTTCCACTGTGCTCCATACCTGTGGGGCTCAGCTAATTGCTACATTGAGGTGGTCTCAGTGCTCCTTGAGCAATAAACAAGCAGCTATTTAAAGCTGGGGATCAGTGTGGAAAGGCTTTAAATAGCAACCTTTATTAGCTCCTGAGGAATTATGCCTGATCTTGTCTCTCCGTTTTGGACAGGGGAACTGGGGGATCAAGCCCCAAGTCTTTCCTCACAGGCAGATGTTCCAACTTGCCAACTTTTCCATTCCTTTCAACTACTACACAAAACTCTGCCACAAAGAAAAGAATCAAGAGAAACAAGGCTCTTTGAAACTAAAAATCCATGAAGTGACAAGGTCTTGCTAAGTCTTGATATCCAGCACGACTCTGGCAATAAACACTCAGGCTTCCCCTGCCAAGAGACTGAAGTTGCCTACAAAAACCTGGATTTTAGACAAAATCCTGATGGCTGAGCAGAGCTCTGGGCAAAAGACCAACGCCTCCCTCTCCATTGAGATCATGCTATGATCAGTCCCAACTCTTACAAAAATCTGTTTTTTCTTATCAACACAAACAGCAAATGGTTTCCTATCCATATTTAAAACACCAAAGCACATAGAAACCCCAGACTTCTGACATGTAGATCAATCACTACCTTTCTATCAGGCAAACCCCAGTAAGTGTTGAAACAGAAACTAAACCCAAGGCATGGATCAACTAAACCAGGAAAAAATCAGTCTTGGTAGTTCAGTATTGCCAAGTCACCTCACTCCATCACTTTATTAACTTTTTAACCCAAGGCAAAGATTTAATCACCTGCCCTTTCATGTTTGAAAGTTTATTTGGAGCTATTTTCAGTTAAGGAGAAGAAAATCTATTCTTTTTTAACTTCCTTCTTTAGATGAAGAGAAAATATATGGGAAGACTGCTTGCTCTAATTAAGATATTGCCATATGCAATACTAAATACTTTAAGATAAATTATATTAATCAAAATCTCACTCCTTGGATGGGGACCAAAAACTACCAGCAACCTGGCAAATAACACTGAAGTATTCACTTCATGTTTTTCAAAACACTGAAGTTATCAAATGTACATTGAACAGCCAGCTTGCACTCTCAGCATGGGTGCTTTTATTCCTGCCTGGGCTTCTGCTAATTGATTTGCCAGGTAATGTTAAAAAACCTAAGCTGAAAACATAACTAAAAATAGTTTGATCACCACTGTTATCACAGAACCACAGAATGGTCTGGGTTGGGTGGGACCTTAAAGCCCATCCAGTGTCACCCCTGCCATGGGCAGGGACACCTTCCACTAGCCCAGGGTGCTTCAAGCCCTGTCCAACCTGGCCTTGGGCACTGCCAGGGATCCAGGGGCAGCCACAGCTTCTCTGGGCACCCTGTGCCAGGGCCTGCCCACCCTCACAGAGAAAGATTTCTCCCCAATATCCCATCTGACCCTGACCTCTGGCAGTGGGAAGCCATTCCCCCTTGTCCTGAACCTCCAGGCCCTTGTCCCAAGTCCCTCTCCAGCTCTCCTGGAGCCCCTTTAGGCACTGGAAGGCTGCCATCTATATTTTGATTTTAAAAGGAAGAATCATGGTGTATGGGTCAAAAGCTGCTAATTAATAATGACAAGAGAATTATCTATGTCTGTGAATCATCTCTATCTGGACCTGATGACCCTAAAGGTCTCTTCCAGCCTTAAGGATTTTGTGTAGGGGCAGCACTGTTGGGGAACTTGGTCTTTGGTTGCAGCAGCTGCCTCAGCAGCAGCCACCTGGGGGAATTTGCACTTGTTCCCAGGACATTTCTGAGGAAAGCTGAGTTTCTGTGCATGTCAGCCCTAAGGCTGTTCCTTATGCAAGCACTGCTGCTCCATCACCATTTCTCAGAAACAAGGCAGGCTGAACCAACAATTAAGCACAAGTATCTCAAACCCCACCTGCACTCTGAAAAACGCAATTAAGGCTTTCAGCACTGATGCCAACAAGGGTCCTGCAATTAGCAGCTTGGAGGCAGATGAAGTCTTGGGTAATTAACAAAATTTTGGTGATAATTCAGATTTACAGCCCCCCCTACCCAAAGCTCCAGGGGCTGAAGGCACATATCCAAAAACAAGAGCAGAGTCAGCATCCCCACTGCTGGTTTTAAACTGCTGCCTTGGGAATGGCTCAGAGGTAGAAAGTAAGGATTCAGTGACTTTACCTCATCTGATTTATCTCCCAGTTAAGTCATGGCTATAGGATTCTCCCTTTAAATTGCATTATGAATCACCAAGTGAAACACACAGTGGACAGTAATTAGGGTCAAACATTTTCACAGTGAAAAATGAGTAATGCTTTAAGCAATCTGGCTATTAGGGCAACCTGTAAAATTTTCTGCAATGACTGGAAACCATTTGATCTTATATTATTAGTCTGGTGAAATGGTTGTCATCAGGCCTCTATATTAACATGATTAATATTTCAGATATATGATTTATATTTCAGTCATTCCAATTTCAATTACTTCAACAGCATAATTACCATAAAGAAACTATAGAAAGCCTGTTCAAATATAATACCGAGATAAACACATATCTATCTAAATAGATAAATATATCTATCTAAATAAAAAGTGGTAATAACCCTTAATTTATCCACCATTAAGTGCAATCCCAGTGATAAAAACTTACTAGGTCCCAAATGACCATCTTTGTGTATTTACACCATTTTTTTTTTTGGCTTGCTGCACCACAGTACAATTTAGCACATGCAGCTGAGCAGCCTGGCTGAGATCAAGCCAATAATGGGAATTGCTGGATGACCTCTCTTTCCTCAAAGGGCAAGGAAGCTAAATAACAACAGAATTTCTATTCAAATTGTGAATTTTGTGGGGCCTCACAGTGGCAGGGAAATATGAGTTGGTGTCTCTGCCACGGTCAGGAGAAAAAAGTAATGAATTTTAAAATCATGGGTTTTCCCAGTTTCATGAGATTTTTCAGTTTTTAAAAAGGGAATCCTTAAAAAATGTACTAATCAATAACTGTCCCTGCAACCATGGAACAGATACTTGAAATGCTCCAGACAAATCCATAGTCTAGCAGTAATGCAGATGCCAGGAGACCTGCCAGAAAGTCACAGCAACCTAAAAACCCCAGGAGTACTCCCTGCTGCTTGTGTTTAAGGCACCACAGGGAATGCCAGGGCTGGTGGCTTTGGGGATTTTGCAAAGGGGTGATGCAGTGCCAGATTTCATGAGCAGAAGGTGACTCCAAGGGAAGTAAGGCAGCTCTGAAGCAGCAGGTATGCTATGAGAAATCCTGGGATTAGGTAACACCTTCATTAAAAATTATTTGTGCCTTTTATGACAGTGCTTTTCATCTCTGGCGTTACTTCAGTGGAGAGAAGAACCAGCTCCCAGCACAGGCACTGCACTATCACCCAGTTCACTGGTGCAGGACACCATTGCTTCCACTGATCCAGCCTTGAAAGGGCAAAAAACCCCCAAACAAGTCAGCTTTTGGTCAAACCACATTTGTAGAAGTGCCAAGAGGAAAAGAAACACTGCCTTCTCTAGGGTATCTGCACAGGCCCCTTTGCTGACACGCACTGAAAAGTGACTGAAGCATTAAGCAAAATAACATTTTTCTAGTAGTGTGCCAGAGTCCAAGGGGTTTAGGGGTTTTTAATGAATTTAGATGCCTAGTTATCACTGTCAAAACAGTGAAATACCTCACTCCATGCATTGATTTTTCAGTCTGGTTTTTGGTAGTGGGGGGGCCCACAGAGGTGGCTCCTGTGAGAAGCTGCTGGAAGCTTCCACCATGTCCAGCAGAACCAGTCCCTGATGGCTTTGAAGCTGGACATGCTGCTGGCCAAAACTGGGCCAATTAGACATGATGGTAATGCCTCTGGGATGACAGATTTAAGAAGAAAATCAGAAGAAAGTGGGACACAGGTTTTTTCCTAGCCAGAGAAGAGGAGGAGGTGAGAACATGTGAGGGAAACAACTTGGAGACACCAAGGTCAGTGGAGAAGGAAGGGCAGGAGGTGCTCCAGGGGCCAGAGATGAGATTCCTCTGCAGGCTGTGGTGAGACCATGGTGAAGCAGCTGTGTCCCTGCAGCCCCTGGGGATCCAGGGGGGATGCAGAGATCCACTCACAGCCCCTGGGGATCCAGGGGGATGCAGAGATCCACACCCCCAGCCCCTGGGGATCCAGAGGGGATGCAGAGATCCACCCCCAGCCCCTGGGGATCCAGGAGGGATGCAGAGATCCACCCCCAGCCCCTGTGGATCCAGGGGGATGCAGAGATCCACCCCCAGCCCCTGGGGATCAGGGGGGATGCNACCCCATGGAAAGAGAGCCCCGTGCCACAGCAGCTTTGGGAGGGCTGTGTGCCCGTGGGAGGGACTCACCTGGTGGCAGGTGTGGTTTGGCTGCTGCTGGTGAGAGTGGACCCACACTGGAGGAGTTCACAGGGAACTGTCTCCTGTGGGAGGGACCCCACGGTCTCACAGGGAAAGGACTCCTCTCCTGAGCAGCAGAAGGAAATCTCAGTGATGAACTGACCAAAACCCCCAGGCCCTGTCTCCCTGAGCTGGCAGTGGGAAGGAGGGAGGGGCTGGGGGGGAAAGGTGTTTTAAGGGCTTGTTTTACTTCTTATTATCCTCCTCTGATTCTGTTAGCAATAAATTTCACTTTGTACTTCTAAGCCGAGTCTGTGAAATGCATAAACAAACATTCTTGAGTTGTATGAGCTTTTCTTTGGTACAGATGGATCTGTGGGACAATTGGAATCCTACAAAATACAAGGCAGTACCCAGATGATGAATCACAGAATGGGTGAGTTTGGAAAAGATCTCCCAAGACCACTGAGCTCAACCATCAGCCCAGCATCATTTAGTTCACCACTAAACCTCATCCCCAGGTGCCACATGGACATGGTTTTTGAACATCTTCAGAGATGGGGACTCCACCACTGTCCTGGGCAGTCCCTGCCAAGGCCTGACCACCCCTTCCAGGAAGAAATTCCTCCTGATATCCAACCTGACCCTTTCCTGGCCCAGCCTGAGGCCGTTCCCTCTCCTCCTGTCTCTGTTCCCTGGGAGCAGAGCCCGATCCCCCATGGCTGTCCCCTCCTGTCAGGGAGTTGTGCAGAGCCACAAGATCCCTCCTGAGCCTCCTTTTCTCCAGGCTGAGCCCCTTTCCCAGCTCCCTCAGCCACTCCTGGTGCTCCAGACCCTTCCCCAGCTCTGTTCCCTTCCTTGGCTCCAGCCTCTTAGTATCTTTCTTATCAGGAAGGGCCTCAAACTGACCCCAGTTCAGATTCTTCAGCTCATGCTTTTAAAACAACATTTTCAAAACAAATTAAAAGTCTCCTTCAGGTAGCAACCTGCAGAACTCCCTACTCAAACAGCTGTGGATGCGAAGACCTACGTTAATTGAAGGAAAAACAGTGAATTTTCTGCAAGAGAAACTCAGTGACAACTGACTACCCCAAAGGCACATCCAACTCAGGGAGTCTCACTGAAGGCAGCCAAGGAGAGGAGAGGATCAGTGGGAAGTGTCACATTCTTACCCTGTTTGTATTTTTCCTTTACATCTCACTATGACAGATGTTCTTCCCAATTCTCCCTTGGATCAGGCATTAGCACGACCCTAACACAACTCCAAAGCACTCCTGGGACAGGGGATGAGAGGGAAAAGAATCGAAAGCAAGAAAAAGTCAAATTATCACAGGGGACAAATGGCATAAATAGAGGGAACCTCCTCCTAAACAGAAGGAGTGAAAGGCCCAAACTGGAGGAACAGTGATATCCACAGGTCCTGGAGGGGAGCTCCACCAGGAAGCTCTGCCTAGAGACAGGACAGCACATAGGACAACATCACAGCTGAGATGGCCATGATATAGAGTACCACCATACCCCTCCAGAAGGCTGCCAGCAGCTGCCCTTCTTGTTGTTCAGCCCAGCCTTTTATCCCCCTCATGTCCATGCCCTGCCCCTGTGTGCCCTCTGCTCCCTTTGGTGGTTGCTCAGTGCCCCTGGGCACTCCATGGCTCATTGCTGTCAGTGCTGCTCACCTGCTGCTCACAGCTGTGCCCACTGGGGATGAGGCTGGGCCAGCCCCACTCCCAGTCACCACACACTGTGTACCTACAGGACAGGACCACCTGCCAGCCACCACCGAGCTCTGGGGCTGGTCACAGCCTGGCAGGGCCTGCAGCAGGGACAGGGGGTTCTCCTGCTGCACAAGGTGGATCTCAGGTCTGAGCCAGCACTGCTCCACGACACCACCACAGCACGGCGGAGTCACGGGAGAGCTTCCTCTAGGATGGGAACGGGTTCTCACCAACCTCTCACAGAAACAGGCCCTCCCTCAGTGACTCCATGGCAAGCACTCACAGGCAGAATTTCTCATCAAAATTATATTTTTGCAGCTGGGAAGAGCAGTATTCTCTGGATCAGTTTCACTGTGGAACATACAAGGCTGTTTCCAACATGACTTCTACCTCCCAGCACTGGATATCCCTACAAAAGGGAAAGGATACTGGGCGTGCCCAGGAAACTGAAATCTAGCATTTGGTTGCCTCAGTGTTAGACTGAGATCTGCAGTAGGCATCTTGAACAGTTGTTAGCAGCACAGTTCATTTAATATTTTTTCTTTTATCCATCTTTTATGCATCCATATTTCAGCCACATGAAGACTTGCATATGCAGCTTGTAGGATGTGGAGGATTGGCCAACTCTAACCTACTTTTCCCAGGCTGTTAGGCTGGAAAAGGGGAGCAGTTTAGCTTGTTTTCCCCTTGCAAAAATCAGGAGCTGCTCCAGGGCCTTGCAGGAAAAGCCTTATCTGATGGCTCTCCACCAGGTAAGTGCACTGTAGCTAATTCAGGTGCAGGACTGGCCAGCTGCAGTCTAGAGAACAGCTGGGTAAGTCCTGAATGAGCTGCTGTAACACAAACCATAATACAAGCAGGCAAACCTCCAGTTCCTTCCTTTCAGCTAGGCCAGGTTGAAAACCCTGCTCACACCTGCCTGGACTGCCATGACTTGGGTTTAACCAAGCCAGCCTCAACCCCAGGAGCTCTTGCTCACAGGGAACAGCCCCAGGGGACAGGGGTGTGAGTGACTAACAGTGCATGCTGGACATCCCTTCGTCTTTCCCAGATCCCAGGGCCAGACAGGTAAAGGTGTGCTCCCATCCCAGTTTCCTTTGGAGATGCAGGAAGCCATGAGGAAGGGCATCTCCTGAACTTGGGGGATGTCCACAGCTGGCTGCAGTGACATGGGCTGACCATGGCAAGAGCCATCCAGGAGCTGCTTCCCAGCTCTATTTGGGCAAGTTTTGTAACCAGAGCTGAGCTCTGGTGACTGCACTGCTCCCAGCACTTCTTTATCTGTTTATAGAGTTCTTGATATTTGGT
>VZRH01001994.1:1658-78908 GCA_013397555.1 Urocynchramus pylzowi
AAACATTACACACTGTTGATTTATTTTGGTTTTTTTAATAAAAAATATTTTTTCATTAAAAAAATCAAAACTGTAATGCTACTAATTGCATACACATGCTAATTACTTTGTATATTGGAATACAGAATTCCGAATGGCATCCTTGGATTAGAGAAGTGATACCAAGTAAATTACACAACGGTGTCCAGAAATTACTCATTGCACAAACAGAAGGGTGAAGGACAAAAGACCAAGTGGTACCACTTCCAGAGAAACCAGTAACAGAATTCATAGGAATAACACTTGAATAAGAGATACTGACAACAGAAAAAGAAACCAATGGAGATGCTCAGAGAGAGCTGCAACACATGTGTTTCCCTGGAATGATGCAGCAGGCAGCAGATTACCAGAGAACTCAAGCTTAGAATTCATTTCCAGTGAAGAACTGATTGCAGCATTTCTAATTGCTCAGCAACAGACCCAGGCTGTGCATCTCAGAACATAAGCTTAGAAGCAACAAAAGTACCTCTGAAAATCTCACTGGCAAAGCTACATCCAAATAAGCGACTTCCTTGCAAGCAGAGAAGAATGATGGGCTTGGATGACTTCATTTACACAAGTTCTAGACTTGCTGCAATTTTAAAGCAGGGAGTTTTGGAACCAGAATAGCAAAGTGGCATTTAACAGAGGAAGGTGGTATTTAACGTTCTCATACATGAGAAAGAACAATTATGGCACTTGTTGGAAAGAATTTCTGCCCTCACAGCCAGTTTGTTCAGGTTTCCAACAGCTGGATACCAGCCTGTCAGCATGACCTTTCTGATGTGTTTAACTGGTGTTCACGAAGGCAATGGACTGTCCATATCTGCTGAATGAGCTTAGGCCTCCTTTAAAGAATTCAATGTTAATTTCTAGACCAGTGGAAACAGCAGCAAGAAAGGAAAGGAGCAAACCAGAAGAAAACCTGTTCTCTCTTTTCCTCTGCCTGCTGCAGGTAGAATACTTCTGCTTTAAGCAAGATAAATCATGCACGTACATCAAGATGGGAGGGAGTATCATCTACCTGGGAGGGCATCTGGGACCTGGAATGGTTTTGGTTGTGCCATGAGTAGATGGTGGCAGAAGATAATGTTTGCATACAGAGGAGTGTTGAAGACCAGGAAAATGATGGAAAACAAAGAAAGCAACAAGAAAGTATCGCTTTGTTCCTGAGCTGGTGGCTGAAAGAGGTGAAGGGGGGAGGAAGGTCAGGGTTGAGCAGAGACTGACCATGTAGCAAAGCTTCAAGGCTCTGCTTAGGGCCTTCATCATTAAGGGCCACCCATAAAGCATTCTGGATGAGGCTGAAAGAGGAGCTGAGGAACAGAAATGAAACTGCTGAGGGTCTCAGCAGAGGGAGGCTGTTCCAAGGCAGGCAGTGCCTGGAGTGCCCAGACTCCTTTGGAGCTTCAGCTCTGTCTTTCCTTCTTTTGAAAGTGCCAGCGACCTACACCCAGCATCTGTGAAATGTGCCAGCTGATACCCCCTGTCCACACAGATTACCAAAAGATGAGGGGAATGTCACCTGTGGTTCCTCAACTGATTCTTAGTAGTGCTGCAGAGCACTTGCTTTGTTCTTCCAGATGAGAATCACATTGTCAGGATGAGCAGTGAAAGGGAAAAGGATATAACACAGTTGGGAATTTCACAAGTCCTTCCCCAAAAAGTGGGTGTGTAGGGATTAGGGTGCTTTGAATGAACCCAACTGAGTCCTGCTGAGCCTGTGGCCACTTGCACTGTGGCAGCTGTGCTCTCTGCAGGGAGTGCAAGTGGGGAAATCAAGGTGAGAGTGCATGTCAGTGTGAAGTGATCCATTTCCAGAGAAAACAGGACTATCCTCCTTTAGCTGTGTGGAATTTCAGGAGGTACAGGTGAGTGCATGTAGATCCTGCTTTGACCTTTCCTAGCAGTGTTGTCTGCTGTTGGCATCTATTCCAAAAGCTTGCCTGTAGATTTTACAATAGCTTTTGTTTACAGTGCAAAGAGAGAATTGAGTTACCAGGGAAAGGAAGGCCAGAGATGGAATTTGAGTAATAAAGGGATGGTGATTTGATGGGCCACAGTGAGTGTAGTCCCAACAGGCTCTGCCTTGCTTGACTGGTGGTCAGGTGTCCCAGGCTTATTTACAGTGACCACCTCCTGCTGCTGAACTCTGACATGCCCAGAGTGTGAGCTGGGTGAGACAAAGTGCTGTTAAAGAGTCACACAGATGATGGCCTGAGTGAGCAGAATTGTCTTGGAGAAACTACAGCAAAGCTGCAGCTTGCTAACCAGAGGTGAGACCCTCTTCTCTAAAACCAAGATTTGTGGAGTTTGCTTGATCTTGAGAAAGGAAAACACTGGTGGGTGTGACCAATTGTGAGATCTCTCACAGCTAACTGCTGGCTCAAAAATCAAGTCCAACACAAAGTCTTCCTACAAGTATGCTGGAAGCTCTGGTGAACCTTTATTTACATTGTTTCACAACAGCTGAGGTGACAGCCTAACTAGATCATCCATCAAAAATAATGAAGCTCTTAAGAAACCTCCATATATTTTTGACCCATTTTTGAGAATCACTTTCTCTGATCTCAAGAACTGTCCCTTCCAACAAGGAAGAGCTCAAGCAGGGGTAGAACCAGGCCTGCATGGATGAACAAGGAACTCCAGCTAAGAATTAAGCACAAAAAGTGTTCATGAGGTAGAAGGGACAAGTGTCCCAGCAGGAATTTAGAGATACTGTCAGATTATGCAGGTATGTTGCTATGAAAGGCGAGGCCCACCTGAAATTGAATTTACAGAGGGATATGAAGGTTCAACAAGAAAGGTTTCTAAGGTAAATAAGCAGCCAAAGGGTGACTAGGGAAAAGGTAGGGTCAAGGCAGGCACTTGGTGACAAAGGACATGGGAAAGCTGACAATGCCACCTTTGTCTCAGTCTTCACTGGTTGTATTTGCTTTCAGGAATCTCAGACACTTGAGGCCATTGTAAGATGCAGGGCAAGGAAGACTTTCTTTCACTGGAGAAGGATCAGGTTAGGGAATATTTAAATAAACCAGACCCTGACAAGTCCCTGGAACCTGATGGGTTGCACTCTCAAGAACTTAGGGAACTGGTTGATGGAATTTGAGGACACTTGATAACCTTTGAAAGGTGATGGCAATGAAGAGGAAGGTTCTTGAGGAGAGGAAGAAAGCAAACTTCACTTCTAACTTCAACAATGGGAAGGAGATGGAAAATGAGAGGCTGGTCAGCCTCACCTCAGTCCCTGGAAGTGGTGGAGCAAATAGATCTGGAAGCTATTTGAAGGTCAAACAGGCAGTCAGGAGTAGTCACCACAGATTTATCACACTTGATCAACCTGACAGCCTTCTCTGACTACGCAACTGGCTCAGTGGTGAGGAGAGAGCAGGGTTAATATCTAATCAAGATATTAGGTCTTTGGACTGGAAAAATACCCAAGCAACATTCTACTAGATATACTCAACTAAATTACTTAATTTGTAATTTTTTTTTTTTGGCAGTTACATATCAATTAATATACCTCAGAGGAAAGATTAATCTTTTTACTGAATTCCGTTATCTACAAGACAGATATCTAGTCACAAAAAATTAGTTTAGTAATTAGTGGTTAATAATAATATAGTAACATTCAGTTTCCTGAGAGACATGGTGCACATCCAGCATTCACAATTGTTCACCATGAGCTAAAAAAGTACTTAGGTTTTTGTTTGATTTTAGGGGACTTTTTTAGTTATTCTGGTTTGATCTGCTGAGAATACCCAGGTCAGAGTTCATGCTGTGCCCTAAGTTCTCAGCCTGCAGCCCCATGGATTACAGTGAAAAGGGACACAAGAATGGGAAGAAGATGCTGTTAAACTTTTACACTGGGCTGCACAAGTTTAACTCCCCTTTCTTTGAGGGGTGGATGTGACCAAAACTTTTCTGTCCATCCAAGGGCCCACTGAGATGGCAATGGCATGGAGGTATTTCTGTGCTAAAAGGTGGTGAATCCACTGGAATTGCATTTCTGACATAGGTGTCAAATCTCATAGGAACATTCAGTCACTAAAGACCAGTGCAAATGCTGAGACAAAATCTGATAGGACATTAAGTAGTAGCAGAATTAGGAGATGCACGACTTTGCAAGAGAGGCTGGCCTAGTCACCCCTGCTTTTCTTCAGGCTTCAGACTGTTAATCCTTACCATTTTTTAGTTCTGCCAGAAAACTGAGTGTTGGGCTCTGTGCAGCCCTGATGACCATTCTGGGAACAGGGAAATCACATCTCAAAGCTGGCTGTGTTGGCTGAGGAGGCACTGGGAAGGCCTTGTGATCATTTGACCAAAAACTGATCCCATTTCAGCCTTGGAAGTGTAGCTCTAGAAAAACCACCCACAACACAAAGCATGCCACTGAGATGACACAAAACATGCCACTCCAGACCGGGCAAGCCAAGAGCAGCATTGAAGTGACTCAGCAAGGAGAAATTTCCGCAGTTACCTCTCCTTCACCTCTGGGGTGTGAGCTGGCAACAGATCCTGCACGGGAGCACAGTCTGGCACCAGGCTGTAGGCACTGGCAAGGGCAGGCTGAGAATGACCTTAGGCAAAGTAAGAGAAGTGATCTGGCATCAAGAGGGAAAATAGCATTGGAAGAAGGCAGTGTGCATGAGCACTGAAGTGCAGCATGAGCCTCAGGCCACACAGAGACTGCAGGCAAGATAAACTTGGAATGCTTTTTAAGGCTTTGGGAAATGAAGCAAAACTTATCAAACCCATCCTGACATACAAGTAGGAAACGGCAACAAGTGCCAGGAGTTTGAGTTAATAAAGCACGTGCTGTGATCAGCCTCAGGGAGGACACAAGATTGCTGTGACCCACACACCCGCTCGTCAGCAGGAAGCAAGAGTGGAGGACAGAAACCTGCAGACTGATGAGGTCAAAATAGTCCACCTGCAGTACTGGCCCAAGAGGAAAGTGTGGATGGATGTGTGAAACTTGTAATAGATTTTGAACAGTAGGTCAGAAATATCTTTCTTAGAGTTTTCCTAGCAGTCTGATGGCCGAGCTTCAACAGCAAATCTGCACTGAGGTGGTTTGGAGAAGACACTGCTCTACACAGGAAAGAGTTTCCATCCACTGAGTTCTACATCCCTGGTCTAATTCTGCTAACCCCACCTGGATGATTTTTGGGATTGCCTTTTATTCAACACCACTCCACCCAAAAAATAAGAATGCTGTAGCCTCTGGCTTGTTTCCTTCGTTCTGCAGTCTGCTTAGCTCAAACTTCACTCTTCAAATCCAAAAATGCCTGGCTGCTGTGCCCTTGGGCATGGTGATCTCACCTTGCTGATGTTCTTCCTCCCTGTTCTGGGGAAATCACATCCAAGGAACATATCTGGGAGGCAGTGTTCCTTTTCTTCTATTCACAGCTTTCTTAATAACACTTAATTTTTCCCTATGTGGTGTTCATTATGCTGGTTCATGAGTTTTTTAGCTCATCAATTCTGAATTCTGTTTGAACTCAGTCAAAACATCAACCTAAACTACTCAATGTACTGGCTGAACTTAAGTTACAATACCAATTATTAGAACAATATGACAGCCATCACACCAACCTGCTAAGAACTTAGCAGTTCTAGGGAGTAGGCAGGGAGCCAGAAAGTTGCTTTGCTGCTCTAAGATCTCCTAGCTTATTTAGCAAGTAATTTTTCAACAGTCTTGTAAGTCAGAAATTCTCTGAAACAGAAGAGGTGCATTGTCAAATGTGGCTTCTTTGCTATATCCAAGGGAATAAGAGCCTTCCTATGAACTACAATAAAAGCAGAATTGCTAATTTCAAGTTCTCTCCTACCTCGCACCAATTTTTCCTGACACTAAATGACAGAAAACCACATGGCAGCCACCTTTGTAGTGCATTCCTAAACAAATTTCCCTCAGCCTCTAACATTCTCTGAATATCTATGAGAAAACCAAACAAGTCAAAGGTCAATTTTCTGTAAATGCCTGCTACTGCCAAAAGCCTCTCCAGCCCGAAGGTTCCTTTGTATTCCAATCCCATAAATCACTAATCCTCAAAAAGCTAAAATATACAACATACCTCTTTTTAGTCTCCATCACTAAATAAAAAAGAACGAAAGAACTGAAGACCATATCCAATACCTCAAATACTTGGCTATTCTGGTCTTCTACTATCAGATCACATTACATGCATCAAACAGTAATGTGCACGATGGGATTGCACAGGTGATCCTTCTTGTGTTTAGAGACACTGTAAATAAAAATTTATATAATAAAAATATTCTATTGCAACTTATAGACATTTAACTGCTTCTTGGAGCAGGTAATGTGTCCCTAAATCATTATCTCCCTATGTTTCAAAAAAATTTGTGGTAGTTTTTTCATTTACTTCAGACAAAAACTAGTTCAGATTATATTAAAACTAATTATTGAAAAGATCCTGACCTGGGAAAGCTTTTATCAAAAGGGAGCCAACTCAAGGTGACTGTAGGTCAATACTTGTATGAGATAAATACAGGAGCTGTGTGAAACTGCCCTAGAAGAGCTAAATTAAATGTAACTGGATTTATAGTTGTCAAACAGTCACATGAGACTATATTGTTATAACAGAGAAACAGAGGAAAAAAATTAAGAACTGTCTCAGTTCAAATAAATTGAAGAAGAGTAGCTTGAAAACTGGCTGCAGTAAAATTAAGACAAAAAATTTGCATTTTTATATGAAAATAAAGATAACATCAGGGAATGTTTTCTCACACATAAGCACAGAGGAAGTATACAAGAAAGAAGTCATCTCCCCTGTGATTCCAGTCTGAGTTATGATGCTTTACAACACTTTACTGTACACCCATCTCTATCTAGATGGATTGTTCTGCTGTTGTTCCTGTCCTTCAGCTGAAAGCATCCATATGAAATGTGAAGTGTTCCTTCCAGAAGTACTCACGTACCCTCTGGAAGCTCCCAAGATACCACAGACTGGGCTTCCCTTCCTCATCCTGCAGCACTGACATCCTATGGAGCACCACTATGGAGTAGCTTCAGAAACTACTGTAATTTTAGGAATTGCCATCAGCAGCAATCACTTTGTGTTCTTCCCAGTGTATTTTCTACCTCCTTCTCCTTTATAAATAAAATTCAAGCAATATCTCTTCCTTAGAGAATATGTAAAATAATTAGATGTAAAGTGTGCCTGTTCAATTCCCATCTTACCTGGCAGTTGGACAGGAGGAGGGTGTTTGCACAACTGCTGTCAAGACCAAGTGAAAGTAGTTCAAGACAGAGCTAACATCTTCAGCTAGAGAGGAACTCCCTGCAGCTATGTTCTGTGATCTCTTGAAATATGTGCTGTGGAAGATACTGTCTCTATCAAGAATTTTAATAAAATCTTATCTACTTTCCTGTCTTTTAAATGTGGCCTTTCTGCCCTTATTAAAGATAGACAAGGAAAATCCCAGATACTTATGTACCCTCTGTGCTGGTCCTGATTATGCATGCTAGATTTTTGCTATTAACAGACCAAAGAGAGGAGAGCAAGCTTTGTAAATGCTGAAATACTGCCAACAGCTGTACCTTTCCTTCTTCAAGCACACAAAGAAAGATATCCCTGGGTGTTGAATGCTGTGTTTAGGAAGAAAACAAAATGAGACAAGTGAAATACTTAAAACTCCTCCATGGTTCTCCACATGGCATGAAGAACAAATACAGGAGGGGCAAAGAAAACCATCACACTGGAGTGTTTTTGGAGCACCTGGGGCTCATCCCTCTGACTGGCCCAGAGAGAAGACAAGTTTGATAAGCATGACATGAAAAAGTCATGAACTCATCTCAGCAAGAGTGAAGAAGTTTTGATTGCAGTTTTTCAGAGAAAAAGCAGCCTCTGCACTTTTTGGAGCCTAGGAGGAAATGAATGCCAGCATTTCAACCACACTCTTCACCTCCCTCCTTCCCCTGAACCAAGTAGCAGCCCCACTTCTCTCTTTGCCTCCCTGTGAGGGAGGGAATTGCTGGGGTGAAGCAGTGAAGGCCATGACCCCTCAGGACAGCTCACTGTGTGTGCAGCTCACTCCTGGCCAGTCACCTCAACCCACTGCTCTCTCCCCAGTCTGATGGCAAAACCAGCAGTGAGCACCAGCACCCAAGCTCAGCCCTCTGGCCCCTTGCCCTGGGATCCAGAAACATCCACAAACTCATCCATGCGCCAAGAAACATCTGCCAGGATATCCCTATGACTCACAGCCATGTTAAGGGGTGACTCCCCTCCCTTGAAGGGGGGATGCCTAGGAAGGTCCTGTCCTTGTCCTGCAGCTCTCAGCAGAAGGAACAGCCACCTCTGTTTCCCCAAGGCATTTAAGTCATAGATCTGGGAGATCAGACAGACACTTCTGGAGCTTGAGTGAAAGCTAAATATAGGAGCATCAGACAGTGATGACAAATACACCTACCCATGCAGCTCAGTGACTAAAAAAAAAGAGCAATTTATCTTCCTACAGATTCACCAGATCAGCTCAGAGCTTGCCTCTTCCCTCAACACTCCTTTGGAGGATTAAAGTGTATCTCAGACATACCATCTTTGCCTCACGTTTCTTTAATTTATTTACCTCTTCAGAGTTTCATCTGCTTTTCTCAAGGTTCTTCTACAGAAAGAAACTCCAAATCAAACTCTACACTGATGGTGGCTCTGTTCAGTTCTATCCCTTTCTTATGAGGTAGACAAACCCTGCTCTGTGTTACTCTGGTCCTTGAAAAACACGCTAACAACTTTGCAAGGTCATGTAACTCCTGCACAGTCTATGCTAACACCTGTATCCTGCTTTAAAACATGATCCATAATTTATCCTAATTCATGTGGCTGCTTTTCTAACACTTCCATGCAGACTGGCATTGAATTTAGCCTGTTGAGACTGCGCTCATTGTGGCCTATAAAGTCACCATCCCTTCATCACTCAAATTCCATCTCTGGCCTTCCTTTCCCTGGTAACTCAATTCTCTCTTTGCACTGTAAAATACATGGACAAGGTTTCAGAATAGGTAGCTCAACAACAACACAACACTGCTAGGAAAGGACAAAGCAGGATCTACATGCACTCACCTGTACCTCCTAAAATTCCACACAGCTAAAGGAGGATAGTCCTGTTTTCTCTGGAAATGGATCACTTCACACTGACATGCACTCTCACCTTGATTTCCCCACTTGCACTCCCTGCAGAGAGCACAGCTGCCACAGTGCAAGTGGCCACAGGCTCAGCAGGACTCAGTTGGGTTCATTCAAAGCACCCTAATCCCTACACACCCACTTTTTGGGGAAGGACTTGTGAAATTCCCAACTGTGTTATATCCTTTTCCCTTTCACTGCTCATCCTGACAATGTGATTCTCATCTGGAAGAACAAAGCAAGTGCTCTGCAGCACTACCAAGAATCCGTTGAGGAACCACAGGTGACTCCTCTGTAAAAGGATTCATTAACAGTATTTTCCACCTCTATACCTGTCATTAGGAAACACTTTGGCAAGGATAAAAATAGACATTCTTTCAGTATATTTTCTGAGGTTCTAGAATTCATAAGGTAGGGAGTTCAAGTTCCTCAATTTTAACAGTTATTAAAAGATCTGCCTTCCCTGGAGTTCCAGTTAATTTTTCTATTGGTTTAAATATTTAATTTCCACAAGAGCCCATGGCAGTAAATTCCAAAATAAATTACATGGAATGGCAAAAAATATCCTTTTGATTTAAAACTGCTATCAGGTATCATTGCAGCTGTGGAGGGAATTATGAATAACCGTCAATGCACATTGCTTCAGATTCTAGAAGCACCTGTCAGTACAGTTTGTCAGTTTATCATTACTATTGGAGGAATTTAAGAGAATTAATCTGATCATTTTTAGATTTAAGTACTTCCACCTTAAGCTCAATGAAGAAATACAGAAAATTACGGCAAATGAAGTCTCATTCTGCTCAATGTTGGTGAGCATCTGGAGATAAAGCAAATCTTGACAAGCAGTCATGGCCTTTTTTCTTCTGGAAGTAGCCCCCAAAAGCCACAAAGCTGAGTGGGATCAGGTTCACAGCCTCAAAGACGCTGCTCCATTACAATACTTCTTTCTCCAGTGTGACATACCATTGCCCTTTGAGAGGAAATCCTGAAGCTACTTACCATAACTTGTTCAAGTGACTTTGCAATGCTGTTGGAAGCCTAAATCAAACAATACAACAGTTCCTTTTCAAATGTTAGCACTGTATAGATCCATCTGCAAATAAACACCATCACCCAGCAAGGCTGACTTGAAGGATGCTGAGTTCCCTTCAGGGCTGTTCTGTCCTGTATCACAGCAGCCCCCACCTGGTGGCAGCACAGTCACACACACAGACCCACACATGGGAGAAACAGTTTAAACATTTTTTTTTAAAATTTGCCTGTTGCTTATGTGGAATGAATTCCTTTATTTTTCTCATGCCTTTGTGTGTTGCCAAGTTTGCTTTTCCTGTGGAAACTCCCATCATTAATAGACAAAAGCAAGATGTGGAATCCTGCTAGTTCCACTTGCCCCTGAAGGTGTTTAACAGGAACACTTAATTGGTGTACAACACTTGGCTGAGAAACACTCTTGTCCTAAGCCACTTGAGATGCAATTTTTCTGTTAGACCTCTCTAACTATTGTAATTCCCAAGGACCACTAAAATGGGTCTAAGAAAGTAATGCTCTAATAAACCACTGAAATTGCCTGTTAGACAGTCATCCCTCTGTTTAATTATAGCTTAAAATAATTTCTTATTCTAAGCATCCCCTTATCTTTCAAAATCTGCCACTTCTTCATGGTGACCACTGATTCTCTGTCCTTCAGAGGATGACTGGATATTACATGACCTTCAAATCACTGAGGGAACAGTGAAAATGAATACTCTTCCATATATTGTTTCTGTATTGATGTATTTCATGAATGCAATCACATACCTTTAGAAACTAAATTTAGCTTTTATTAAGCATGACCACACAAAGAAAGAGACAAAAACATTTTATTTAATTTCTGCATTTTATTCTGAAACCACTGACCTCATTTTTAGGGCTAAAGATCTCCCAGGTGAAAGTAAGTCAAAAGGATGAAACAAAGTGCCATGAATCAGTAATTCAAAAGCATTCTTCTGCCATACAGGAAAATAAATCATGTTATGTTTTGCTGTACAAAAAAAACTAAAGAAAAAATTGTAGCCAGTATATGAAGATATAGTGTGGATCAGAACATAATTTAGATCATCAGTTTCTTCTGACTTCTATTTCTTGGTTAAGGAAAACCCCAATCCCCTTTGTTGCATTTTTTTTTTAAGAACTAATAATAATGAAAACAGGAAAATGCAACTTGCAATTACAGACAAAACAAGTCACACCCCTTAATTTATGAGTTTTTAGACAGAAAATTAACAACTAAGCCTTCATGTACCTTGTGATAAACTTGTTTGGAAGTACTATTAAAATGAAAATTGAATCCTGATTTACATCAGTTTCTTTTATGACTGAACTCGTCTGCTCTAGGCTAGCAAACCTCAGCTTTTTCAGAAACACAGGAACATTTTCCAAACTGTATTTTCAATACACTTATACTCATCTTATGGAACAGTCTTGCAAAACATGCATACAAGACAGAACTAATTTTTAGACTAGTAATACCTCATTCTCTGAAAGACTTCTAGAAATATTTAATCATTCAACAAAACAAGCTTGTGGAGCTGATAAACAACATTTCCTCTTCCACTATGCTTTTCAGACTCGTCAATAATACACTGAGAATCCACCTAGCCAAAAGAAGCAAGAGAAAGTCAGAATGCATTCTTAATGTTTTCCTATATAACACAGCTAAGAAAACATCTTCAAGAGTTCTGAGTTTTAAATCATACAGGAATTTCAGTCCCATGCCACACACTGCAACAAAAGAGCCAGGGCTACAAAATGCTTTATCTCATGGTTTGCCATGATTTTAGAATACTTTTCCACAACCAATTCCAAAGCATTACAGGCAGTATTTTATGATCTAAGATATCCTGGGATTCTTCAGATGCAGTGGAGAAAATCCTGATCCAAGGCCTACACATTAGCTTGTTATAAAAGATATACACCAGCAGAAGTGAGTATATTATCTTCCTAAATCCAAGGATAACTGGATTTGAAATATGAAAATAAAAACCCTCTGGCCAAAGGCAGTATATCACAACACACTCTAAAAAATGCTTTTAGGAACAAGTGCCCTTGGTGTTTGTTCTCTGTTGTCCCTCTTTTCAAGGGTGACCCCAACCCCTCCTTTATGGGCTGCAGGGTGGGAGAGGCACAGGGAGGGTGAATGTAGCACTTTTACTCCTGCACTCACTAATTCCTCACCCCCTTTTTAATTAAGAAATTCTACTTGTTCTCCAGGAAATCCAGTGGCCTGCAGAGGCCCTTACAGAAAGAAAGGTAAAATGTCTAACAGAGTAGGAAGTTAGGAGAGTTTTCTCATGAAACCCTCCTGGGTCTTGAAAAAACTGCCCTGCTACCTGACCCCACCACATTTGTTCCAAAACAAGCCATGTTTCTGTCTGCCTAGAAAGGAAAAGCCACCTCAAACCACAGCAACCCAAAACAAAACTAAAATGCACTGCATTCAGGAAAATGTAGCTACAGCTGCTTAATAGAAAGAATAGAAAATTTTAACTTCCAACAAACGTGAAGTTGTCTTTACGATCTCTCTCACCTTAAAACCATGGAGAGTTCTGTTTGACAATACTAAATATTTATATACACAAAATTAAAAAAACAAGCCACTCAACAACTAAACAGACTCTACAAAAACAGGGTATCAACAGCTGTAAATGATTACATAAATAAAAGTTCTTATGCTTTAAATTTAACCCTACAGTGCTTTCGGTATTTTCAAATTCAATAACCACAAATTCTCCCTTTCAACACTCTTAACTAACTGTACTGGAGTACAGTTAGTCAAGCTCCTAAAAAAAAACAACCAACCAAGCAACCAACCAACAAAAAACCCCACCAAAAAACACAAAAACAAAAACAAAACCAAACAAAAGAAAAAACCAAACCACACAAAAAAAACCCCACCCCACAACAACTTTAGAATTTATACCCGTACCTGATTCCATGCATATGGCTTCTCATACCAGGTAGGATCAATTATGTCTCGAGGCTTTGATTTGCAGATCAAACTGAAATTACATAAATACAGCCTTGAGAAATGTACTTATATTTGGTTAATTACAAAGACAAAGGATTTTTTTGTATGAAATACTACCAGGTATTTACAAGGTGTCTATGCTAAAGGGAATCTTAAACTTCCCTCTTAATTTAGTCTAATTTTTCACTTCTCTGTACTTTGCCCATCCAGTGGAGTAAGTCAAAACACAAATTTTCACAGGGACGTATCATGTATCAGAATGTATTTTCTTCTAAGGAAAATAATGAGATTCTTTTTTTACAAAGCACTAGAATTTGCAACTGTAATTTATTCCTTACATTTTATGTATGCTTACTCACTAGAATGTATAATACAGCTATTTTTAGGATATTTTGTTTTGCATGACAACTCAATTACTATAGATTGTCTGTCTGCTCCAGTTATTTCCTCAAGCTGTGCAAAGTACAACAGTAGTAGACATTAATTAATTCTGTCTAGATGTGTTTTTCAAAAACTGATTTTAGTCTTAAGTAGTGGTGACATGTTGTAAATACAATTAGCTTTTGAAAAATGGAAAACAGTTATGAAAGATTGTTCAGGCTAAATTTTTACCTATGTAATTGAATTAATAAACGTTTTTTTCCAAAACACAAAGTACAATTGGAAAAAAAATATTCAAAACCAAGAAAGATTTTACACAAGGGAAAAGAAGAAATCATTACAATAATCAGACCATTTATTCCTTCAAACAAAAACATACAAAAATAATATAAAATTAAAATTTAAATTAAAATATCTGTAGGATGGTTGGAAGACAACCAATAAACGTACAAAAATTCCAGGAGAGAAAAGGCTACCACAGAAAGGTAGAAAATCCTGAAGACAAAAAGCCTGGGGCTGACGAGAGTGACCGAGTCAGGCAGTCGGCGCTGACTGAGCTGGGAGCTCGTCAGTGCCCAGGACCTGTGCCAAGGTCTGACCCTTCCCCTCCCAGCTGGCTGGAGATGTCTGAACAATCAGCCCAAAATAGGTGCCCAAACTGCAGCAAGTATTCACATGTCAGAACAAATAGCAGTGACATTTTAGTGCCTTCAGTTTAGCATGTAAGTGTTGATGTCCCAGTGTGAGCTGTTACTGTCACAGTCACCTCCAGACAGGGGTTGTGGCTTTGCCTCTTTCTGCCTATCCACCTTCCTTGACTTCTTCATTGCTTGTGCCCTTTTAATTTCATTTCTAGTGCCTCTAAAGGTAAGGCTGACTTGTTAATTTACTGCGGAATGCACTCAAATTTTATCTGGATTTTTTGGAAATAGGAAGTATGGGTGCTTGCTTTAAACTTAAGGGAAATTAATAGGTTTTTTTCCACAGGTAAGAGAGCAGGTACTTTCAAAACCAAGGAACACCTGAAAAATCAGCATGAACAGCTACTCTGATAAATCATTCTGATAACCCTGGGTAAGAGCAGTGTTCTGATCCTTATCAGCACGATGAACTGCCTAACTTTGACATCATGCAGCTACTTCAGCAAAGCTCTATTGGCAAAAAAAAAGTCCTATTTCTTAGATATGGGGCTGGTAAAAGTTATGTTATGGCTTCTGGACCAGAGCTCTTTTTAAGATAGTTTAGTAGAGAGCCAGGTCAGGATGAGAAAATTCTCCTGATGATACAGACAGCACTAAAATTCATGCTGAGTGTACAAACAAGGGAAGATTTTTCACATTATGCTCAGCAGGGACAGACAGAAGGAGCTGTTCTGAGATAGTTCACTGCACTCCTTCTCCCAGACTACAAGCTGAAAAATTCTCCAGGCTGGCTGCACTGAATCACAATGGTCTTTCCAGAACCTGCTTCACTTCCAAGAAGAAGGGAGGCTTGCAGGGAAAAAAGGAAGGTCACCCTACTACAGTTTCTAAATTTGCCTGAGACTTCCCATTCACTTGGCCAACACATATTCTGCACAGGTCTGCTGAGGGAGGAAAGGCAGCACACATGATTCAAATTTAACATACAGGAAGAAAGAATTCTGAATCTTTCTGCACTGTTATGCCATAGGACTCCATTAGCTTTGTCCTGGGTGCAAAAAACAAGGATACATAAGAGCTGATATCCTGTAGAACAGGTTTTACAGTCTAGGTTTTATGACTCTGAAGTGATTTGGCTTCCCTGAAGAACCAGTGCTTCCACAAGAAGTCTAAGGTTGTTTAGTATACTGCTTTATAAATAAACAAAATAAATTAAATGCATCATTAAATGAAAGCATATGTTATTTTTCCAAAGCCTAACCTGAGCTATGCTTCAAGCAATCACTCATTTTTGCTGAGAGTGTCAAACAGAACATCTTATTTCTACAAAATGATTACCATAGAAGCTTCTGACGAATATCCTCCTGCAGCTGTGCCACTTGCTCTTGTCCAGAATGCAATGCTTGCTCACAGAGCAGCTTATTCATGGCTGTCCTCAGATTGTTTATCTGTAAAACACCAGGTACAGAATATAAAGTACTTTAAGCCAGCACAAGGTCTGTATCATATTACACTGATATGAAGGTGGCCGTGGCATCCACATCACTGAACACAAACTGGAATAGTATTTCCATAAGTAAAAACATCTGAAGTTTCAGAAATGCTTCTTTCTGCAGCGGCACCTCTGGTGGTCAATGATGTTAATATTTCAGCCACCTGACATCACCTTTCATCACCTGACATACAGGATACCACTTGCCTGGACTTTTTCCAAAGCAGAATTCCTTCTGTGAAAGTTTTAAGCATTTTCTCTCTCTGTCCATAATTTTTCACATATACAGCAGCTTGGTGTTACCATTCTGGCTAAGGCATCATGAATGCAGCCAGCACACCCAAGTCAGCGCTTCCAGAAAATAACAGCTCACAGATGTGTGCACCAGCAGGTCCACTGTGTCCTTGGAAAACCTTCAGGAACCACCCAAGCATCTGCTTCGTACACAGACCTAACCAGGGCACGCCCTTCACTGTCCCAGGCACGTGTCAAACACAGCCACTGTCCTGCACTGCACAGGTTATGGACATGCTTCCCTCTGACAGACCTCACTCTCTGAGCTGCAGAAGGCAGTAATGAGGAATGCAGGGGTTTTATTTTTTGTTTGGCTGATCTGCTCTGAGATGTAGCTCAATACAGATCTTTCATTCTACAGATGTAAAATGAAACCGAAGCCTGCAAAGCAGCAATGCTCTGCTTGTCAGTAAAAGCCATGACAATCATAAGAACAAAACCAGTAAGCACTGACTTCCAGTTATTGCAAATTTGATGATTGTATTTTGAAAAGGGTGTAACATTCTATGGTATCTTATTTGTTCTGAGTGTAGGGAGAGGGCAACTGCCTCTCCTGATAAAAATCCAAGAGCACAAAAAGGGAGCACATTGAAAAACCCACACAAACAAAACCAAAGAAAAACCCAACAAGCAAATAAAACAAACAAACAAACAAACCCCAGAGTCCAAACAAGCTTTTCTATTAACACTAGGAGTTAACAAGCTCAAATGAACTGACTTGTACTGAGTTCCTACTGTAGTGAAAATTCTTACGCAAGTTTTACCTCTATTATGTCTTCCACTCCAAAATGCACATCAAATGTCACCTCCATATCATTTGCTGGAAACAGTGGAGCCCCAGATGTCTGACTCCAACCCAAACCACACAGAACACCAGTAAAATACTTCCCACTTTTATCAACTCTACATGAAAAAGAAAGAAAACAGTCTCACCAAGAGACGAAGAAACAAAACTCTTATGAAGACAGACTTAAATGAATTTGTCTAAGCCATGCAAAGCAAGACACGTGTTTGAAAGAAGCTGAAACAATTGAGAAGCATTTACACTCAGTCATACTGGTTTTTAAAGTATACAGTGATGATACAAAACTGAAGCCCTGGTTATAAAAACATATACTCATAAAACTTACCAAAAAATCATACATAAGCAAAATAAAGGAAAGCAAGCTTCACTATTTTGAAATGAAAGTCTGCAAATACCAGAAATTCAAGAGAACACAAAAGTGATGCCACTGCCAGAGCTCAGCTTTTACAAAAAATTATGCAAGTTCCTCTCCTCATGCAGATTTAACATTCCCAGTTTACATTCCATCTTCCCAGGCTTCCAGCACAATTGTCAGGAGCTGTAATGCCTTATCATGAGAGGAGACTCTGCAGCACCAATTCGTAAATATATGAACAACTTATTTTACCTACATACTATACTAAAACTCAGAAAAAATTACCAGACAATACATAAAATGCTAAAAGCAAATAAATAATATCTGTCAAAAATTTGGATCCTAAAGACAACAATAAAAGAACCACCACTTGAAAATGCAAAAATACCTGAGTTCTATTGCAGGAGCAAACAGCATACTGAGGAGTGCAAGCAGGCCATGAATAGGAGGCATCAAAGATGTTTCCCCTAGAATCACAGACCCTGGCACCAAAAGAAAAAGAAAAAAATTGAATTAACTCTAAGGAGCATTTAATGAAAATCAAACCGCAAAGGATGTAACACAGAACTATAGTGACATATTTACTCATAGAAGTACTCATATAAAACCAGCAGTCTAGAGAAACCATCCAAATATTTTTATTAGGCATTACCAGATGCAGATACTGATACATCAGTGGCAACCAAGAGCTGCTGAAAGGGATCTTCTGCACCATCGTGGACAATAACGGAGTTTATGCTGTCCTTATGTATGAAAACATTTCTGGGGAAGAAATATTTTCAACAATAAAAAACTCCAAGACTCATAAAAACATATAAATAAAAAAACCATTTTAAATTCACAACAAAAACTCAGAATAGCTGCTTACTGTTAGCAGATTTAAATGACAGTTAATAAATAATCTCTCTGTGAGACAATAATGCACCTTAAAACTACTCGAAGATTTTAAATAGCAATAGCACGTGTATTAATGCAATTCCAGCTTGGCTCCTTCAGTCTTTTTATTGACTAAAAATTCTGAAAAAATCTGTAAGAGTAACTAGGTGGTTTTTGCCTAGTTTATTTATTGAAACTAAAAGATAAGAACATGACTACACTTCCCAATAAAAGTCTTCTCATACCTGAATTGGGATATTTTGGTCAGACTGTAGCATTTCAACTGGTAAGGACTGAACGGACCAAAAACTGTCACCTTCAAAAAAGGGAGAGACAGACATTTGAGTTGGCCAGCACCTGGATCTCTTCAAATCTAAATGCTTTATAAATTAAAGCCAAACATATTTCAGCATGTACTGAGCAACACTGAGCTGCTAAATTGGTACTTCCATTTCCCTCATCTAAAGCAAACTTTGCTTGTTGAGGCACTTGAATAAAATTATCTATTTTCACAGGTGCTGCAGATTCATGACTTTCCTCTTGCTTAAAAACACAAGTTCAGACTTCATAGATCACTGAAGAAAATTAAGTAATTTTATTTACATGATGAAGTCTTTAATCTTGAAAATATCTCACTTTATGAAGTGGGCAGTTAAACAGGATTATTCCTGTGGATAAATGGAGGCATGATTAGGTGCTTGAAAGCCTGAAATTTTGTCACATCTGAAATGGAAAAATAATCAGAATGGAGATGAGGCCTAACTTGTAATCACAATGCAGAACAGGACACACATCTTCCTGGTTTATATTCCAACTCCGTAGTGACAAGATAGCTCAAAACACATTTCTGAGTATGCCACTGGCAGAGGAAAAGCATCATTACCATCAGTTACTGGAGTGTTCACTGATGCACCTATCCCAGCTGCTTACCTATCACTAGCTGATGAAGAATCAAACACTGTGTACAGCAAAAACCACATTTAGATTTTCTGAAAAACTGATAGGGTTGTAAACTTGCTTTTTTGCTGTGGCCTATATAATGAAGACCACCATGTACAGAAACATTGCACTCAGCTGTTCAATTTTATCTCTTTCTGCCTGAGTTCAAAGTGCTGACTTATTAAAAGAGCAGGATCACTTAGCTCTCAAGCTGTACTTCAAATCTCTGTTCAAAGCGGCAGCAGACCAGTCTCAAGCAGTGGTCACACTATGGCTTTCTACCAACAGAAAGTAGAATAAATGAAATGCGTCAAATAGAGCTTTGTTATTTGTGGTACTTCCAGTCCTCATCTCCATTCTAACAATGTGAGAAGCAGATCATGTGATGACAGGCCAAAACCACCACTCAAGTTACCTTATGGGTTGGTGTATCAGATTTCTTTTCAGAAAAGCAGTTCAACAATCTTTCAATGAGATGCTTTTCTTCCTGTCTTGCAGATATGGGCATTTGCTCTTCTTTCTTTGCTTCGTCCAAAAATAATTCCTTGAGCAAATCATGGCTTTGCTACAAAATAACGGAAGTGTTAAAAGACTTCAACAATTATTTCTTCAAAAATTTTACAAAGAAGGTCCTACACAAAGAAATATTCTCATACGAAGACAAAAAACAATGTTCTGATGACCTTTCAGATGATATAAAACATTAAAATGGAAGAGAGTTAAAACTATGAAGCAGTTACAGTTTTTCAGAGTTTCAAGTAAGACTGGAGCAGCTCAATTGAGGAAATCATTTCCCAGGAAACATCTCTTCCAGAAGGGGCCTCAGAGCAGCAATGCTTTCGGCCAACAGCTCGATATGCATTATGCACACATACAAAAATACAGTGCCCTATTCAAATATTAACCTTGCCACTAGTCAAGCTGCAGCTCAGCTTCTCAGGACAGCCAGAACTGAAATAAATCAGAGCAAGACAAGCAGCAGCAGCAGCTCAGCCAGGACGTACCTGTGACTCGTGTGACTCCTCCACTAGCTCAGCGTGACACTCCTCGACGAGCACATCCCGAATGTTCACCAGGCCCCGGCGGCCCGAGTGCCGGAACACATCCACGTGCAGGACGCCGTGCACAAGGGAATAAACCTCCACCAGCAGAGTGCAGCCACTGACCAGAGAGGCAAATCTCTGGCTGGCACTGCAGCTCCATGGCTCCCCACACACCAGGGATCTGGCAGAGGGACACATCTTGCAGATCTTGAACTCTAAAGCCTAGAGCAGAAACACCGGAAACAGCGCTTGCCTGACTAGAGAACCAGCAAGGAAATATTTCACTCTCTCAACAACTTATGTTAACTCCTACAGCTGCTCTAAAGCTACTGGCATAATTCCTACTCCATCACTGCCAACAAATGACAGCTCATATCTCTTCAATATAGTACACAGTTGCTAAGGAGCAAACACTGCATAAAGGATAATTTGGTAGTAATTCACTGTTCACAATGAAATCTTAGGAACACAGAGATGTCTTCCCTGGAAAAAACTTAGGAACACAGAGATGTCTTCCCTGGAAGAAACAGTCTACAACTGTGTTCAACTAAGGTAACAGAAAACCTGGTAAGACCACTATGGCTCTTCTGTCCCTGGCAGGCAAGAGTAAGTTCCCATGTCCACAATCACTATCTGTAATTCTGTCTTTGAACGAATTTACAGCAGAAACACTGGGTTTTTTCTAGCTAGTCATTAAAACTGGTCGTTATAAGATCAGGCCTGAAGCAGAAATACATTTCCATTTAGTATGTGTGTAGAAGATACAAAAAAGGATGCTTCTTGCCAAAATCTTTTTTTCCCATCAATTATTAAAGAAAACCAAACAAAATAAGCCCTGTCAAGATCTAATCTTATTTCTGCTGGTCCATTTCTCATTTTCATCATTAAATGCTTCAGAGAACACAATGAATATGACACAACTGTTTCTATTAGCTTAAAAATATCTGAGTGAGCACTGAAAAACTAAGTTACAATTGAAGTATAGTTACTTTATTTGTAAATATAGCTTAAGAGTATTATTTTTCTGAAAAACTAGCTATAAAATCCCTCTAATTTGTGTCAAAAGGTCACTAGATCTGTAATACTCATATGTAATCATCAATACAGTTCTGTCTGAAAGATACCAGGAAAGCCATCAGTTCAGAGAACAGCAAAGCAGCATGAAAAAAACCACAGCTTTACAAATGTACAATTTCTCTACAATTAAATACAATGTAGTTCAATTGCACACAAGAATTTCTTCTCTGTAAATACACACACCTCTGGAAAACACCTGCCTATTAGTGAAGGTGATGTGAAGGTACTTCCATCAGCAAAATATGTATTATTCAAGTATTATTCTGAAAAGCATCCTGACTTGAAACTCACTCCTGTTTGCCAGGTCAGACACAAAAATATCCAGCAAGTCACAGCCAACAGCATCATCCCTACCTGGAAAGGAAGCCCTTGAAGACACCTTGGAATCTCTTTTAGTTTATTTAAAGGCACTTCTGATCTATTGCCATAATCCACAAAAAAAACCTGGAAAAAGAATCAAGAGTATCTGCAAAGATTCCACAACATTAAAAGTGCTACCTTTAAGAAAGAAAAGTCATGACTTGAGTTTAAAAATTACAGTACAACACAAATCTTATCAAGTCACATGGAAGCAAACTCAAAGTCTAGAAAGCATGCAAATGAAGTCATGTCAAAAAGAATACATCAAATTTTATCACATCTATTATTTGATCCCTTGGCATAAATATCTGCTTGTAATGCAAATAATCCACTAAATCTAGAAAAGGTAAGTTTTTATGAAAGACTCTAAATTCTCTCCCCACATTCAGATCTGTGTAACCATACTTCTCCAGTGAGAGATACTACCAAAAACTGCTTTTAGCTCAGCCAATGTGAACATGTATTCAGTGACTGTTTATAAATTCAAATGAGAGAGTGATGAGATTAGCACTACTATTCACTCGTTTTTCATGACTTTAAACCATGACAATATTCAGTATTAACTCTGTAGTGGTGACACCCAGACAGGTTAAGAAATAAAAGGAATTCAAAGGCCAACCATAAAAACATTTAAAAATCTGTCCTAAAACTTCTGAAAAATATTGGCCTGAAAAATCAATACCAATCTTGAACTGTGGCACTAATTTCCATTACTCATATCAGCACAAAGAGCCAAAATATTGAGATGCATTTGTTGATGATCTAGAACTCAGCAGCAGAAACACCGCTCCAAAACAAAGCCACGTTTTCAGATTCACTGGAGGTTTTAGTCTTTATTTTACTTCATTCTGCAAGAGTTTCTCAATTTAATACTAAAAATTCCTGTGTTCTGCAAAAGAAACAAATTAATCTATTCTGGCCAGAGTGATTCGTAGAAAAAAATAAATAATAAAACAGGCAGCAAAACTCCAAGATTGTTAACCCAATTACATGCTACCAATTCAATATGACACAGCACATTACCTCAGCAAGATCCCCATGAATATACAGCACATGAGCTCTGTAGTATCCTCTCTTTCCCAGGTAAGTGAATGGTGCCAGACAAAGCACATCTACACACGGAGGCACTGCTAAATCCATCAGGTTCTGATAGTCAATTTCAGCACTCAGAGCCCGGAGTACGGCTGTGTTTTTTTCGTCTGTCCTGTAACCCCAGAAGTGTCCAACTTCTACTACCTGCAAGTATAAAAATTAGACAATAACACATTTCGTATTATTTTTCCTCAAATACAAACCACATCTCAGCAAAATACATGAAAACACTCCTAACTCCTGACACAACAGTTCACACACACTGCAACAATGTAGTTTAGTATTTCTGTCTCATAATTCGTTTTTTTTAGAAACGTTTATTTTCTGTGCTACTGCAACACACTTTTCATCTAAGCAGATTCTGAGATAAGCATTACTAAAATACAGGGACTGTTTTCATTTTCCTAAACCAAGTTAACACACAGAAAATAAAAGATAAGACAGTTGACTAGACAGGTGCACAGATTTGGTGCATCTTTTTTTATTAGTGACAGAATACCAGTCAGCTACGTGTGCCAGCACATCAGCAGTGTCACTGTTATGATGAGCCATACCTCAGGGAACTGGTGAGAACACACACCTATTTAAAGCCAATTAAATAAAGCAACTCATCTTTTGAAATGTCTATTCCGACTTTATACTGAATGCTTGTGATAAAAAAAATATCTATTTACAATCATTAAAGCTCACTTATTGCAATAGAAGTAGCATAGACAGCCAAGTGATTGCAATGGGTCTGATCAAATTCATTAATATTTTTCATCCAAGAGATTTAGCTGACTAAAAGGAGGAAAATATTCTTTTCTCCATTTGCAAAACATGCCACTACTAACAAGAGTTGTTTTACTACTTTATCTTATAATTTCCCCTAGCTCAGTGGTTTCAATGTTTTTATTATGTCCATTTCAGCAGCATATATATTGCTAGTACTCTAGCAATACTGATGAAGATGATAGCTAACACAAGATTTAAAAATCTCAGCTTCAGATTTCAGAAATATTTGTATATACATAGAATTTTCCCCTAACAAATGCCTATGCATGAAACATTTTCTCTGAATAAGCATATACTACCATTAATTCATCTCATTTGTACATTTTCTGAAGAAGACTGGCAGTTAATAACCAGGTAAATGGCCCAAACACATTCTGATTTTCATTTTTATAGTTTACACAAGTATTTTACCTCTTCCATTAATCCTCTTTACATTTATGTCTACTTCCAGCTAACATTTACTGCCAGCAAAGCCCACAAATTTTGTGAAGTGCAAATATGTGAGTACTGTTTAACAAATAACTACTAAAAACAAGACCAAGAATATTCCCCATGCTTCTTACAGACTAAAAACATCATCAGTACCCAATTTTTTAACATAAGCTTGTCAGATACTAACCTCTGCTAAGCTATCTAGGTACTAATTATTAGATATGACCTACTTATATATAATATTCCTACCTCTGTTACCCTGATGGACAGAAAATGACTTGGGATCATCTTTGACATTTGTAAATCACCAAATAAGATTTTCACAGGCTCCACTGTCTGCTTCTGACAATCCACATTCACTCTAAAAATGGAACGAAGATGCACAATACTTCACACACAAGAGAAAACTCAAGAGGATGAATTTTTTTGCTTTTATCTGCTTCCCAAGGTATCCCTAGGGCACATTTACATACTTAATGACTTTCATTTAGAAATACATAAATTTAATTAAATTTAATTTAATTTAAAAAATTAAAAATTAAAAGAAAATGACCACACAGAACCAAATTACTGAAGAGTAACTGTTTCAACTGCAATATAACCAAACACAGAAAGATACATACCAGGACACAACTCTGCCATCACTTCATTAGAAATTGAAAAAAATTAAGGTTAATTAGTGAGGCTCTTTGTGATGGCATTTTCTTCTAAGCTTATTTTTAAAAATAGTACACAAAACCACAAACATAAATTCAGCAAATGTTTATAGAGAAATATATGTATATATAAATAAAATATTCCTTTTACTTGACAAAAGATAAGAACTTTAAGTCTTTTAGCCTGGGATACTTCAGTTCCTCAGGAGCCAATTTTCACAAAGATTTTAAGTGCTGTTTTGGGCAGAGTGAAGGTGCTAAAATATTTTATTAAAAGTTAAGTACAATCAGCTGGAAGTAAACCCCTCACCTGTATTTTAACCTTCTCTGCTCATTCCTGCCTTCCTACTCTAGACTTCTTATTTTAAAATACTGAAATGGCTGCAGACTGATCAGGAGCTCGGCGAAATGCCATTTTATCAGGTAACTTGTATGACCTGAAGCTCAGAATCACAGCATAGAATAACACTGGAACAAACACACCAGATTTTCCCAAGAAAAGCAGGTGTGGACCAAAGAGACTCAATACATTGCATTTCTCAGCATTATTTCCTATTATGTTGTTACACCTCACATCCTTACGTTTCCCCACAGTTTCTTTTGAGAGAGCTCTGTCTCTCTCTTTCTTTTTTGTCCCAAATGCTACTCCTTATTTACTTTGGTTATTGCAATCCCAACATTGTCTCTATCAGGAACAGAAATAACTGTGTATATCCATATTTTCATATGCCAAAGGAAAATGAACTAGAACCTTGGGGGGTGGGGGAAAGATGACTGCACATTTGGAATTCTCTTGAACAGCAAAATACCTTTAACTATAAAGAAATAATTTAGAACAATCACCTTATTTCTAGCCCTGCAAAAACATTCTGCTTAGACAAAGTTTACATGTTTTTTGAACCTAACATTTTTTCCTTGGTGACACTTCCAAGAAAATTCCCACCAAATCCAGCAAACCTGCAATACAATTACCTTAGAAATTCCAAACCTGCAGCTGCTGCACCTTGCACTTGTCTTCTGATATCCTCTGGATGATGAACACACAGCTCAAAAGGAATCTTCAGCTGAGACATCTTGACTGCCAGGTACACTTCAGGAAGAACCTTAAAGACCTCCTTCGGATTACGGGAGAATTCCACAAAAGCCCTGTTTACAAAAAAAAAAAAAACAAAAAAAAACCACCAAACTTTTTTCTCCCGGTCTTTATCTTAGCAGGCCAGCAAACAGTAAAAGGCAGGTTCCTCACAGGCTCTGCCTACTGCTTTTATGCACCTTAAAACTTTCATTATCATGATAGTGATAAGAAAACTTTCTAACATTATCACCAGCACATGCCAAATTAATGCAATAGGATGTGAAAATGTATGTGAATAGGGAAGGCATTAAAAGTTGGAAAAGGAATAAGAAGGGTTATACAAATTCAACTTGGGCAGTCATAGGCTGAAATTAGTCAGATTATCAGCTCAAAAAAGCCATCAGACTGTACAAATGAGCTGAATTCAGCATAACAGACAGAAATAAATACAGACAGATGAGTTGCAATTAAGGCCCACTGTCAGAGAACAGAGGAGACAAACCAGAAGGCTCTATCTGAGCTAGCTTATCTGATGTATTCCAACCAATGTACAACAGACTTCAAAACCACCTTTTCAACTCCAACCAATACATTAAAATTAATTTACTGATTCCAAAGAGAGAATTTGTCAGTACATCACTGCAAAAGAAATTGTTTACTGGATTTGTAACTAAGAACATCAGGCAGGATACTTTAATTTACACTCACCTTGATCCATTGTAGGAAATAGATTTTACCTGCCCACACTGTCTAAGCAGTGACTGCAACTGTTTATGGTATATATATCCATAGGGAGGAATGTTCTTCAGCTGTAAAGAAAAAGATGTTAAATTTGGATACATTCAATTGCTTTAATGGATTTTCAAGTTCACTTAAATAGTTAGCTTTCTCCTTCACCTGAGCTGCAATAATTATGTACAATCTGAACTCCAACAAATTCCAAAAGTGCCAGATACTATAGTACATTCAAGAATATCAAGGGACAATAAAAAGCAACATTTTGCTGCTAATAATGCCCTACTACTTCAAACCAGTAGATAAACTATAAATGAAGCAAATTAATTTGTAATTATATATATTAATCTGGTATTTGTTACAAAAAGCTGTCTAGTGTCTCTTGATTTCTCTTGTAACAGAAAACACTGGACTGCTATGATTCTTTTTCCACAATGGGGAACTATATCCTGTACAGTATGCACAGCCTGGGAAGCTGAAGGACCTGCAGCTCCTGCATATCCTGGCAGTTCTACCACATACTGAATTACTGAGCTATGGTGGGAAAGCTCTCTCACATGGATATAAACCTCTCAAGGATGACAAAGAGCAATCTCCTGGTCTTCCTTGTGTAGAGGTGTAACCCCAGTGTAAGCTTTCACAACTAGCAACATGCAACTACAGTCACGTGTCCATTTCAGTGACTTTTTCTTAATACCTCATAGGAGATCTTGATTTAATACAGAATCATGAACTCCTAATTAGCAAGTTCAAACTTTGAGACTTTGAACTATTTTTCAGAGCCTATGCAACTGTCTATTCTTTTCTTTGGCTCTTACAACTTCAGACAGGATGAAACAGATTATTTTTTCACCATGTTCCTATGCCTTGAAGCTGCAGCACTAAGATCAGCTGCTGGTCAAAACCATGGTGTAGGTTAGACTGCAGAAACTGCCTCAAGGGAAGATAATTGAGAGAGACCAGAGAGTAGGAGGTTTAATTGTCTTTTTTATCTTCAGCACACCATTAGGAGCAGCGTATAGCTGTAAGAATCTCTCCAAGTGAGAGCTTGAGGAACTTGCAGCACTTGTGCCCAAGATGATCATTTACACTGATGAAGACACAGCAGCTACTTCTTCCAAGGTAACAAGCAGTTGTAAAAGCAGATCAAGAGTTAAATACAGTAAAAGTAAGCAGCTCTTTAAATCTACCAATTTAATATTAGTCAATGCTGCTGTGGCATGACTAGCTTTTATTCTACAAGACTGAGTCTAGTGTGATATTTTGCTTCAATATCCTTAAATAGTATGGAGCACAAAAAATCCCTTGACAACAAGATTTTCTGACTCTCCTTTTTATTTATTTTCTCTTGTGACAGTAAAGTCTATTCTTTGAAGCTCATTGGTAGATTTTGTTTTTTTAAGCACAGGTTGTGGCTGTTTTACAGTGTTATACCTACTTCAGATACACCAAACATTTTCTTAGTTTAGACGGCACAATTTCGCAAAATCAACGCAGCCATTTTAAACTCACACATATGCAATAAGCTGAAAAGCAATTTTAGAAGATAAAAAAAACCCAGTGCAACACCTGAGTAACCTTAAAGCAACAAGCATGTATGCCGTGCACTAACAAGCAGATTACAAAAAAATGTAACACTGAAGTTGTAACACTACATTAACTGGAGTGCTCAGTAAAAAGTCCCCTTGATAGTTCTGTTCTATTTTTCCAAAAATTTTTTTTTAGTTTGATGAAAGTTGTTAGCCTGTGCAAGACTAGCAATCAAATGCATAGAGGCAGTTCTCAGGAATTCTTTTAAAACTGCCCACCTACACAATGTTTATTGTATTGAAAGAAAGGAAGGTAGGACAGGCTTCACTAAGCAAGGATCAAGAAGAGGTAATTATTTCTCTCCTTGCCCAAGTCAGAACAGAACTTGAAAATAGCACCCAAGCACTTCGTATTTCTCTTACTTTATTCTTTATTAAGTCATTCACCTTCTTAACATACCATTACAGTAGTTTTTGGATCCTTGCCAGCAAAGTCTTTCATGGCAATTTCTTCATTACATTTTCCAAAAGTACAGTAGTTCGGATAGAAAGCACCAGCTATTACCACCTGAAATCAAGAAAATATTTTGTGATACACAGCAGATTGTACTCAGTTTCTTGAAATGAGATACAGTGGCAACATACAATAGATCATCATATGAATATTTTTTTTCCTGTCTCTGTTCAGGAATTACCAGAACTGGACACTAAACACAAATTCACACAGATTCTTACAAATATATTTCTGTGAAAAGAGTTCAATGTCTGAAACAATTCTACAAGGAAAATGCTTTTGTATGCAGACTTGCTCTAGTCTATTGGTTGAAAACTGTAATTGTTCTGATTTCAAGAGCCTAAATTTAATTGAATTCATACAAAATAGCTACAGGTAAATTGTTCCGTTTTCAGACTGTATCTTAAAACGTTCAACAATTCAGCTCCAAGAAGCTCACTGCTTACACAGTTAAACTAACTGCCACTGAAATGATAAACAGGTCTGTGAAAATAAAAGCACTGCTAATGAGCCCAAATAAGACAAGTAATTTAACTGGAAATTAGACAAAGCTAGTATTAAAATAGGTAGACATAAAATTCCCTGCACCCCCTCCCCACTAACTAACCAAGCCAGTCTTCAAATGAAACACCTCAAACAAGGGATAATATCATTTTCAATTAACTAACATTAGCTCTCCTTCTACACAGTGTATTTTGCCAATACACTGCCAAAAAAGTTGCCTTTTTTTCTACCCAAAATTGCTACATCCACAGAGAATTTGGAAAACAAGTGTGATACTAGTTCACCAATATTATGAATTGAAAATAATGAAAACTGATATGAAAATTCAGCTGCAATTTTTGCAAAGAGCATCACTTTATGACAGTAAAGCATTACCTGCAAGATGAAGCGTTGTTTGCACGCATATTCCTGGTCCACAGCAGATGGTTGAGCTTTAACATGCATGTTAAATGCACTGACTCTCCTTTTCAAGTCGCGAAATAACTCTGCCACCTGAAATTTGATCTCTAAGTTACATTTAAAATGGATCAAACCCAGCCACAAACTGAAATAAAATCTGTTAGTTAAAGTCTAAAATAATTAGGCAAACTTCCTTCTCTTTTCAGCTGACTGGTAACCATCCTACCAATATACTGCTCAGTACCTTTATGTTGGAAAATAATTCCAGTACTATGACTCAAGTAGTTTTCCCAAAATCTCCTTATGAAGAAGAACTCTGTAGTCACAAAGAAAATTATGTATATATGATACAGTACAAAATTAGGAAAAGAACTGAATTAATCTTTTACAAGATGATATTCTCTATTTAAATAATTTTAGGTTTGTAACTTAGGAGGTAAAAATCTTGCTAACAACCTGGAATTCTGCACCCAAGTGCAGCAGTGACCATGCTGCACCCTCAGTTCAGCAGACAACTCTGATTACTGTGAGAGAGATCAAACTTATGCCCTCCAACTGAACATATTTCAGCTTTCCATCCTCAGCATTTCCAAGAAACTCCCACAAACAACCACTGGTCCTCTGACCACACAGAGTGAATGCCTTCACCCTCCCAAACAATTCTGGAGCAGATGTACAAAGCACTGTCCACACAGCTTTTTTGTAGCTACACTTCCCTTTCCTTTCAGCTGCTGGCAGTTTTAGCAGACTACCAGAACAACCACCATTGCCAGAAAGGAACCCCTGTGACTGACTCAGTTCTGCAAACTCACTTCCACACAAGGAATTATGAAATTAGGATCTTTAGGTGCAGCAAATAAAAGCCCCCAAATCTTACTAAGTTAAATGAAGGTGATCATTCTAAACTTGTTACATATTATGTTGTGCACAACCTCTTCCAGCATTATCTGAAACTGAGAGGCTGCCATGTGAGACTGATCATTTCACTGTCCAGTTTTACAAAATTTGCTTTGCTTTCCTCTCTTTTTTTTTTTATTATCACATCTCCAAGTCATAAAACTATTGTCATTTCCTATCCAGATGGTTGCTTACTATAAAATTTTATTTGTATTTCCTGTGCTTTCTGAACACAGGCCCCACATTGTTCAAATGTATGAACTGGTGAAATAACGACCAAGGCCATTCTCCTGTGAAATAATGACCAAGGCCAATTACTCAGGAATCTTACTTCTTTTCCTCTCAATATATCAAATTAAAGCTTGAAGCTCATTGTGATGCTGAGTTTTTCTTAATTGCTGCAGCAATGTTAGCAACAAAGCCCCACAGATTTTCAAGTTCAGGCCTCACTAAGTAACTGTATTTGCTTAGAGTCTTCCCAGCCAGGAGAGAAGTTATTTAACAACAGACAGGAGTCACACCACAACCAGTGATCTGAGGAACCTATAAAATTAGTAAATAATACTGCAGGTTTCTTAAAAATAATAATAATAAAAAAATGTTAAACAGTTAATAATTTAGCCACTCTGTTTATCCTAACAAAATTCCTTTCATCTAAATTCATACTTCATTTTAAGAAAACATACATCTATATATACTGATAGATACATAACACAGTAGGTTTACCCAATATTTTAACATTTACAGAGAATGAAGAAAGTTAAGTCCTTCTGCTAATAAAAAAATACTACCCATTTAATCTCACCTCTTTGATCTTGTTTATATGAACACAATTGGATCGACCCCACTCAAGCTCTTCCTGAAAAAGAAAGTTAGAACTTTTTTTCTTCTACTGCTAGCAAAATTTATCGCACATTCTTCTGCGTGGACATAAATAATAGTTACATACAGCAACAGAAGAATTTAATCACATTTCACAGCTTTGCATTCATACTAAGTATTGTGACATGTATGAAAATATATACAGTTATGTATTTGACTAAAACTATACTTTGGTTATCACCAATACATCTGTGGGTCATCTAAATTTTCCATTTGGACCCACAAGTCCAACTGCTCCGTGCTGCTACTAAAAAAATCTACTTTAACATTCACACCTAGAGAATCACAGGAATGCCACAGTTTGGAAAGAACTCCAAGATCCTCAAGTCCAACCATTAACCCAGCACTGCTGAGTCCAGAACTAAACCCTGTCCTCAAGTGCCACATCCACATGGCACTTGAAGTCCATGGACAGTGACTCCACCACTTCTCTGGGCAGTCTGCTGTGATGTTTTCAGTGAAAAAAATTTTTCCTAATTACAATCTAAGCCTCTCCTGGTACAACTTGATGCCATTTTCTCTGCTTCTATCACTTGGGAGAAGGGGCCAACCCCCAACTCTACATAACCTCTTTTCAGGCAGTTGTAGAGCAATGAAGTCTCTCCTGAGCCCCCTTTTCTCCAGACTAAAACCTCCCAGTTCCCTCAACAGCTCCTCACCCTGGAGGTTTGTGCTCCAGACCCTTCACCAGCTCCACTGCCCTTCTCTGGACATGCTCCAGCACCTCAATATCTTCCAGTATTTTCTACACAGGACTCAAGATACAGCCTCACCAGTGCCAAGTACAGGGGGGAAAAAAAAATTATTGCCCTGATCCTGCTGGCCACATTACTGCTGATAGAAGCCAGGATGCCACTGGACTTCTTGGCAATCTGGGAACACTTACAAAAAACTCTTACAAAAAACTCAGAACTTCTTTCTCTGAATACACATCTTTATCAGACATCCTGGCTATTTGTAACTCAGTGTATGTTATGCACTGGTGATCATAAAAGATAACACACTCTGAAAGAACAAGGGAAATAAAGGTTTTATCTCGTACACACAAAAGAAGGACTGGAGGCAGTTACTGGGGGCATGCTACTGGTTTTTGTGACTGATGCACTTAAACATCTTCCATCTTTCAGGGTTTTCTGAGGGGGCAGAAATCTGTATATTTAAAAAAAATAGAGATACTTATACACAATGAAATTATTTCTTTCAACTACAGCTCAATTTCCCTTTTTAGGTTGGATTTCAAACCCTCTGGCCACTGTTGATTTATCTGTGGAAGGAACTAACGTAGGGGATTGTCTTCAAATAACTCTGCACTGGATTCAAATGCTCATTTTCTCTCAAAGCCTAGCCTATTTAAGTATGAAAAGTCATAATTATTATAAATAAACGTTGCTAGCAAAAACTTCTTTTCATATTTATTATAAAAAAAAATACTCCAGCAACTTAAGTCACCAACCTTGAATAGAGAATAAGAAAAAGTTTAACTAACCCTGGGATTTCTCAGCTTTCCTTTTTCTTTGCAGACCTGCCATGCCTAAGAAGAAAATGGTATAGTATTCAGATACAAAATATAATGCTTTGGTAATAATTATTACAAATATTACATGACATTTACAACTATAAACTTTTTTTTTCATATCAACACTGAAGGTAATTTTTTAACAACAGGCTGTCCACCTGGCTTTATGAGAGAAAATGGATGGAGTGTTAAAGCACATGCAAACATCCACAAATTATTTGAACAATTTGGATGCTTTATTTTGACACTGCAATAAAGCAGATTACTTTCAAAACCATTTCTTTTTCCTCCTTGCTTTGGGATAAAAGCAGTGAAATGACTGATTCAGGTAAGTTCTGATGCAAATGTCTCCCAGAAAACAGGGCTGGAAGAGAAATTAAAATACACAGCATATTAATGAAAATTACTTCATTATTAGGCAGCTTATGACAGATGCCTGCAGAATCCATTTCTAGCTTGACAGCAGTCAACTCATAACACAATAATCCAGCTTACTGGGGACACTGATCACATGCAAGGTTGAGCAGCCAGACTGCATTTCCCTACCTTGACAGAAAAAAAGGAATCTAACCTGAACCAAGGAGCTTGGAAACAAACTTTCCTGAACTTACCTGCTCTTTTCTGATACTCAGCCATTCAAAACAAAACTTTCACATCACTCACACACAGAGATACTTCACTGGAAGCTCTGCCTGAATGTTCATGTTTATTCTCCAGGACAACATACTCGTTTATAGAAATAGTATCTTCAGATGAACAGGTGATAATTACCAGGTGACACAAGGGAAATATATAACAGGATATAGGGAATTCAGGAAACGTTATTTTTGAGCCTCAGGATTAGTGAATATGTGTGCCATACATGCCCACGTGTACTTCAAAAAATTCTAACAGCAGAGTAGAAAAAAAACAAGTCAGTTTTGACTGAAGGGCAACATGCTCAAAAAAAAAAGAGAACAAATTAAATCAGCAGCTGAACCTTCTGGACTCTCCAGAAGATTACAAAACACACCAGAGCATGCATTATATAAAATGCTGGAATTTGAATAGCAAGTTCCTCTAGCAGAAGCCTTTGCTGTGCTGTACCAGCTCTGCCTCTACCTGGAGGAATTGACCCCTGTCCATGGTACTGAGCCACCAAACAGCCAAGAGTACCAAAAAATGACATTTGCACAAAATCATCCCAAAGCCAAAGCTAAGAAGTTTGGAGAAAGGTCACCAAACTCAATACTGTACTAGAATTTACCAGTCCAAACTGTCCTTGGTTAAAAACTATCTACAAACATCACTGCATCTCTGGCATTTCATTTTTGGCTATTAGAGTAGAGACAATTGAAACTTGATTGAGTTGGACCAAGACTGCAAAAAACATCAATATGTAGATATCAGTAATGTGAATTTTTCAACAACTGCTAAGTAAAAATGCTGCACTGATCCTACAAAAGTGAGAACCTTCATCCTGGTCTATCAGATTTCACTGTAATCTAAGCTGGAACAAAAGACTTACCCTAAATGCATTCAGAATTGCAATACAGTCACTCCTACTATTCCCAGCAAAAAACATTTTTTTCCTGTCAATATGAACAAAAACTATTAGCAACAATATGTTTTTCAAATATTGCATGTATTACACAGCTCAGTAATAACCCTCCACGTCTTTAATAAACATGATCAAGACACTTATTGTAATTACTTGTTCTTATTCACATCTGCTTGCTGAAGGAGAGGCTCTGTATGAGCAGGATAATAATAAGTAATTGTCCTTGCTATTTAAAGAACCATTTTAATAGACACTGCCACATGAGAAAGGCAAAGCTGAAGAACCAGGCCTTGTGCTCAGGAGACAGTGATTTATGTTCCCAAATAAATAGATTCCAGTGTCAGCTACCTGGAAAAGCTTCTTTTTGCACTGCTTGGCATTTTAACAGAAAATCAGACTCATGGGATGGGAAATTATATTGAGTGATCAACTCTGCCCTCTGCTCTCAATTGTAGTTAGGAACTTATAAAACATCTGGGGCACTACCTGTATGCATCAATATGCTTTTTGAAAGGTACTGCAAAAAAATTCCTCGAAGACAGTGCTGCAGCTACAACAAAAAACAAATCAAAATTAAAACCTGCAAATCATTTGGTTCTAGGGAAATGGTCTCACATGTTCTTCTTTCAGTTACCTATAATAAGGCATTCCTCTAAGCAACCAAAGACATGCCCAAGGACTATCAATTTTCCAAGATGCAGGTCCACTGGCAACTGTGTCAATATCATTCCTAAGAAAGTCAGCTCACCATCATGCAGATTTTCTTCTGTTTGCACACAGGTTGTAAGTGCTCCAAGCTAGAGAAATTAAAATGCATTCACTTGTAAAAGCTGACTAAGTACACCTAAGACAATTTTTTGAAAGCGTGGCACTTTTGAAACCAAAGCTACTACACATACTGGATATAAAAGCAAGCTACATATGATGGAAATATTTATTTCTTATGCACTTTAGGAAAAAAAAAAGTTTAACGCAATGAAGATTCTCCCTTATCATCTTTATTCTCCTTTTATCATCTTTTTGGTTGAAAATCAAAATCATCATCCTCCTTGTACAGGTGAGAAGGGAATCTTCAGGCTGTCCTCTATAAACCACATGTTCTAAGAGTCTGATTTTTTACTTATTCATAAACAATGTTGCTTATGGAGTTTAAGTTATTTTTTGTCTATTTCTCTGTTCTTTCTCACCATAGATGCTAGTCCACAAACAGTATCATTATTCCCTGATGAAATTACAATTGTGTTTTAAAGATGTAACCACAGAAATTATGCTCAAAAGGATGGTAACCCAACAACCAACCAAGGCATGAAAGACACTCTAGGCACAGTTCATATCTGAGGTTCCAGTTAAGACTACTACTACCTTAAATACAAAGAAAACCACTTCTGCAGTACTTTCCTATTACCTTGATTTTAACAACATTAAAAGGAAGCCTACCTCTTTCAGCTGAACTATTGTACGTTCAATGTCACCTACACTGGGTGGAGAAAGAGCTGTTGCCAGCAAGGCTTTTGGTTCCCCCATATCAAGTTTCTTTAATTTTAAGACTGTAGATCCTAATGGACAATGCTGAAGGGAAGACAAGATTATTGTTACTCTCCCCTCAGGGGAAGTGCGACAAAGTTTTATATGAAAAAGTAAGTTTACAATTTAGCAAAATCTGAAATTGCGTACAATAAGGGTTTGTTTTCTTTTGAGTAGATTGCTTATTTCTAATCCACATCAATTTTACTGCTATCATTCATCTCCTTCTATAAGGAAACTACATGGAATGATCTTTGTCAAACAGTTATCAAGTTGAATTCTAGTCATTGCTATTAGTCATTAGTAACTATTCCAATCATCTTTAGAGAAAGTAAAGCAAAGCTTTTCTGCTATGACTACATGCATTAAAGAAAACCTAGTCCTGAACCCAAAATCCTCACCAGCATCTCAGGTTCTGACTTCTCTGGAATACAGTCTGCCCAAAAGTTCTTGTATATGAGCCTGTAACAATAGCCTTTGGAAACACGTCCAGCACGACCTTCACATAAAAGAACAAATCACCAATCTGTAAATTGCACAAGTTTTTTCCAAACCCATCCATCTACAAACCCTCCGGGCAGCTGAGCAGCACATGACAGCTGATGCTGCAGGCTGAGCAGTGTTCTGCTATCTTGCAGCAGACAGGCCCAGAGGACACAGAAGGGTAGGACAAAAAAATTTTGCTTTCATAGGAGCAGTAACTAACAAAAGAATTACATAACTATTTCATTTAAATAGCTCTTTCACATAACTGCTCTCAAATCAACCGCCATTTTTATCTCAGTTGAACAGGCACTTCCTATGTGACTCTACAGCTAGAAAATAATCTTCAATATAAACAACTTTTACGATACAATGATAAATTTCCCCAAGCTGAATCTGTGATGGTAATTGCTAAGTGATCTCCCTGTCTTCATCTCAAACCCTGAGCCTTTTGTCACCATTTTTCTTCCCATCCAGTTGAGGAGAGGGGAGTGACAGAGCAGCTTTGCTGGGCACCTGGCACCGATTACAACAGTAACTGTAAAGACCTCAAAATGCTTAAATTTACAGTATTTTTAGATCTGAAGATGTCACTGCTATTAATTTATTTAGTATTATTTTTGACTGAAATGAAAGATTTTGATATTTAAGAGGACTGTCTTACTAAAAGAACCAACAGGGAATCTTATTTATCCTTGTGCTATGAACACTGGTGTAAACTAGAAACACTGCTGTGGATATTTCAACTCATAAATAGTGACATAAACACATGAAAGTTTCTTTTACTGGTGCAACTCACAAGCAGTTCATAAATACCTAGCAGTACCTATCCCTCCTTTTCAAAAACAGCCCGTGACAAAAAAATTGCTATTAAATACCAAAGAATCCATGGTCTGTGAATTTAATACTTTCAATAAGATACAAAACACTTCTCTGAAAATATACTTGAGGAAAAAAAAAAAATTCACACAGAGTTGTTTAATCCCATTTTTATACCCTGACATGGTAAAGACTTATCAAGTATTAATGGCCAAAATAATCTGTTATTTTTACTACTAATACAAGAAAGAGCAACAAAGAATTGTTCATGAGGGTCAGCTCCTAAAATTCCTTTGCATTACCTACTGTCATCTTACCTTTTCTTTGATTACAGTTTGTCTTAGATGCCCAGCAAAGCCTCAAACTTTGGTAATTAGTTTCCTTATCGCAAAATAGAATTTTAGTTAAGCAGAAATCTATCACTGCAAGTGAGAAAAAAAAATTCCTTATGGCAGTGGAAAGAAATACACAAGAATAATCTGTATTATCAGAATAGTTGGAATAACTTGAATAGCAATAAAAAAACCCATCAGATTTATAAACAACCAGACCCAAGATATTCTGAATACTAAACAAATTGCTAACAGATCTTACTAGAAAAATAATAAATCATTGTAGATAACGATCATTAAAATGCAATCATTTCTGCATTTAGAAACTCTGTATGAAAATTTCCTTAAACTGATGCAATTATTTCAAAACATAGTCAGAATGTGATTTAAAATCTTAACTTGTGACATGAGGTCTGGCTCTGCTTGTTACTGCATTTAAAATTACCCCTTAGTGAAAATTTAAACAACCTCCCACTCAGTAGCTCTATCTGTTCATATATTCAGATTTCTCTGTTGTGAAAGAAAGAATTCAACACTCCAACAGCAGTGCTCTGAACATGACATATCCTGGAGACAAAACCTAGCACAAGTATGGAAAATATTACAAACACAGTGTGTATAGAGAATTAGAAGATTTAGACACTTACCATATTTAACATCAGGAACTGTTACAGAGCTCTCAGCTACATTGGTAGCTAGAATAACCTGAGTTTTGAAGCAAAAAATGAGCAATGAATGCATAAACAAAAAATTACTTGCATTAATGTTTCTACATGAAAAATCCAACTTGCTATGAAGAAATATAAATGTAATGGCAACACTGCATTTCTGCTCTGCATAGTAAAAAAAAACAATGCCATGCAAGGACAATACAAAACCCCCTGTACTTTCTTGTTCTGAGCTCAAAAAAGCATAACAAAGTAGTATAGCACTAGGACAGTATAGAGGAAGAATGGAAATACTTCCTTGTGCCTTTGCCATAAGGAAACATCACACTATTGGCAGCAATGCTCTCTTACTAACAGCAGATGAAGAAAATCAAGGCAGCAGTGACAATGTGGGGCACAAAGTGGGTCTGAGTCTCCCATACTGGGGCACTACTTTGCTCTTCAGTGCCACCAGTAGCACTCCCCCGTTGTGCAGGTGCAAGAATCAATATGCACAAACCATTCTGAAGGATAAAAACAGCAGCAGGCAATAGTTTAAGGGTAACTTCCTCAAGGTTAATGCACCTCTCTTGAGGTCTGCCCACCAATTAAAACAAGAGCTTGGTAAGAAAGGCCATCAGTTTATACACTGAAAAACTAAAGTGCTTTGTGCTCATAAAATGGTTTGAGTTAGAGCAGCTAATGTTATTTAAATACATTATTACTTGCTGTTACTACTCTAGCAAAAGGCTTTACATGCTTTAAAAAAGTCATGATTTAAAAGTATTTACTTTTCTGTAGCCAGGAACTGTAGGTGAAAATACTTTACTTTGCTCCTCCAATGTTGCACATGCATGAAGTGGGTACACTTGCCACCTAAAAAAAGTATATTTGTGAAATATTTACTGATGCAAGTATATTAAAGTTGATTACACTTCTGTGCTAAAGCCTATTATGCACTTAAAACTCATACAGCTGAAAGACTCACATTCAGGTTTAACTGAACTGAAACAAATGTGGTTTAACTTACCTTTGATATTTATCTGAGAGGTATGAGTGCATGTATCTTATTTCACCTAAACCTAGGGGAAAAGTAATCATGAGTTTAATTTTTTCATTTTAGTCATCAGGAACAATTCAAAAACATCTAAACATCTACTCCAACTATTAACTGCCTGTCATTAATACCTCTTTTTTACCATATAATAAAATGTTAGAAAAATTAAACAACAAATTGTAATAATAAATCCCTGAAAACCAGTGAGTCAATTTTTGAAGAACCATTTGGCATTAATTTTATACTAATAAAGATATAAAGGCCATTTGACAAATCCCATTATTAGTCATTGTTTCAGCTTCTTACAACTGACAACACATGCTGAATATCTGTCTGGTTTAGGCTAAAATTGGGTGTTTCAGCCAAAACAAGTTCTTGCAAAGAGCAAGGCCAAGGGAAAAAAAAAAAAAAAGCTATTTCTGTCTTAGCCATCTCACCTTTGGCCATTCCAGTGCCCATTTTTTGGGGCATGCACTTCATATCTGCCAGGAGAAACCTTATGACTAAGGGATTTTTTCTATGTTCCTGAATACCTCCACAGACAAACCTTTCTGAGAAGCTTGGTTTACTTCTTATTGAGACTTCAATTCCAAATGCCCCATTTTCAAAAACCTGTCCCACAGTGGACTTCCATGGATGTTGTTTTTACAATTAAAAACAACTAAAAGAAATTTGATTCACGTTTGGCAGAGCAGACTCTGCATCATTATTGTTAACAGTAATTATTAATCAGTCTAGTAATTATTGACTAGACACAGCAGGCAGTATCTGCTGACCAGTTTCAGAAATGACAAGAGCTGATTGACCATGACACCTACAGAACACAAGGATCCCACCAGGAGACACAAGTCTCAGAATGAAATGGGTACTAGTAACACAACCTGTTTGGCAAATATACAAAGACAGTAAGGAGAGCTGGGCATGGAGAAGGGCAGAAGAAAATATGGAACAGAGAAAAAATGAGATCAACATCAGCAGAACAGATAAAATTTGATCATTTGGAACATATTCATGCATGTATGTTAAGAAAATTACTCTACAGTTTAATATGGCACTTTGTATCACCTGTTACCTACAGAGAGACAAGCTCTGGAAACAAAGAAGAGTTGAGTACTGAAGAATATTTACCTATAAAGAATCAGACTTGGTAGCATTACCAAAAAAAATTAAGCTGTGAACAAGACAGGCAATTACAAGGGAAAACATGGCATCCTACTAGAGACAACTGCAGCTCCTTTTGGAATCACATTCTGCCCCATTGAGTTCCTTAAAGACAGCGGGCAAAAATCACTTAACAGCATCCTCAGCACAGCACTGCTCTTTCTGCCTGCTGCTGCACACTCAACTTGACAAGTCAGTGGGAGTGTTATTTTTAATGTTCAAAATGCTATGTAATTGTTAGCACTCAAAAAAAACGAAGAATCTCAAATCAACATCCTAAATGTGGATGTTAAATGTGTAAAAATAACCCAAAGCTCTGCCTCAGCTGTGATGTTGTAAACTGAGGGCTCGCCTCCCCTTTTCTCCAGTTCTGTATAAAGCATTCGTGAGGAAAATTTCAAGGGTTGTTTGTTAATCCTGTGTTCAGGATCAGTCTTGAGTATCCTGTTTAAAACCAGACAAGGCCAAACACTGAACAAATAAAACACAAACCTGAGTGTACCAGCTTATTACTGCATGGGTTTCTACAGATTTACCAAATGCATTTAAACAAAAAAAACCCCAAACCAAATCTAAAAAAACTCAAAAAAAACCCCCAAAAAAAACCTCAAGGTAAAAGATAAAGATTTAATATTGAAAATGCTAAGGAGTAATTCTAGACTGAAATGAAGCCTCAGAGGGGCTGAGAAAGTCTAAAAACACAACAGACAAACACCAGTATCAGAGGCCAAAGGCAACAGATATGGTCTCCCTACCTTATTAATCACAAACTGGAATGGGCATTACATTGAAACAATGAAGTAATTCCTTCTACCCATTAATTTTATAGTAAAGGTAATTCCAAGAAAGGCAGCTCTAATGCCTTTTAGCTAGTGGAGAACACTCTCCAAGGAAAGTTGCTCTGCAAGTGCAGTGTATCTTTCAGTTGGTTTGCTGGGCTTCCAGCCCCAGCCCGGGCATGCCTATTCCTAAGCTCAACACAGCAGGGAGATAACATTCATAAACATTTTACAGACTTAGAAAGTTATACTAGAGTTAGAGGCTAGTTATACTACCTTCTAAAATCCAGTTAGTGAGTTTAAATAAGAATGGCAATCAAAACAAAAGCCTACAATAATTTCTGTGCAAGACAATCTAGGTTTTATTCCTTAAAGAAGACTACATGTATATCCAGTTTTCTGATCAATAATCTCTATGTCATCATGTGTACTTCTGAGCATGCCAACCACATCAACCAATGTACATTGAAAGAATAATGTGAATTTGAGCTTTTACAACAATTTAAATGAAGACCACACTATATGCAGATAAGGAAACATCTCTAAAAGAATCCTAGCAGCTTCATACAATAATTAATAATTGCTCTAAAAAATTGAGCAACTGCATTTCTGTAGATTAACCACAGAGTTATTTTTATTATTTTTAAAATACGTAACATCTGAATTTTTGACTCACAGCTTTTCCAATTATTGCCACAATTGAACAAGTTTCCAAGAAAAAATGCCCAAAGAGACCAATGAATCTCATTTAAGTATGCCTTTAAGAAAGCCCTGGAAGAAGTGCCAGAAGAAAGCTCATTAGGTGACAAATAATAGAAAAAGAAAGTTACTAAGACATATACTCACCTGGTAAAAACACGAGCACGCTGCCACGTTCCAATGTACCACTGAAGTTCTTTTTCTCCCTGACAAGAAAACACAGCTTCATTAGTTTTACAGTCTCAGTCTACCTCATTACCCCAAGTTATTTTATTGTAGAAGAACAAGCAGAAGTGCACACTTTTTGTAGCATGCATTATTTAAACTTCCTGAAGAAACAAAATTTCAATCATTATTTGCAACTATGCTTTCTGAAAAATGCAAGATATACACACTAGAACCAGAGCAATAGGTTTAGTTTTTTTCTTCAAAACTATGCCAAAACAGAAACATTCTCATTCCGCAAGGAAAATAATCAGAATTAGGTTACTTAACATACACTCAGTGTTAGACAAAAGTTGTGGAAGTAACTTTATTACATCCTCAGATACTAAACATCAATTTACAAAATCCAGAGCAGCAAAATCCATTTACTTATTTCCCATGACATTAAGGGATTAAACAGTCTGTGAAAATTAATGCCTAGTTTTTATCCATTTTTTTTTCCCATGAAGTAATATATGGTTTAGGTTACAATATAAAATAGTATCATTTATATTTATATTCTTGATGTAAGTACTCCTCAGCTCTGATCTACAGTAAAAAATGTATTTTACATACAACATGGCTGCCCTGGATAGTCACTCATGCTTCAGGGCATGAAGTGCACTTTAAGAACACTGGGTACAAATCAAACAAATATGTAAAATACAGGCAGAGAGGCATGTAAAAATTAAGTTTCCACTAATAACTATGGACTCTGCTGTTGTTTAATCAGCTTATCATTTCCCCAAGAGCCACTGATTCCACATCTTGAACTGTATCTTACCCATTGCTCTTCTTTTCCAACTCATCAAATGACTGAATCAGAGACACTGCCACTTGATACATTTTCTGTTCTATCACTGGTTCCCCAAGGCTCTGACGATGAAACTGTTTGGAGGAGGCGGTAATGAGGTTAACACAGTATAACTGGCTAAAAGACTGTACTTGACACATGTATTTCAATTTCTCAAGTGCATGCAATTCAAACTGATCTAGTACAGAAGTAACTTCATCTGATGCACTCATTACCTTCTAAATCGACAATTTTCCTCCAGCATCCTACAATTTTAATGCTGAAGAAATACTTCTGATATTTACCTACTTAAGCACCAGCCCACCCTCCATTCATTGGCAGGACATGCTCCTTACCCTGAAGTGTCAAGCACATGGGAACTGATCAGAACCCACAGGAACAGGATGACAGGGAGGAATTTGTGTAGGGAAGGTAGAGCGCTTCTCACAGCTGCTGTTACACAGATCTCTCTACCTGCCTGCACATAAACCATGTACCTCTTTCTCCTTTAAACAGCTTTTGCATTTAATGGGCTTTGTGATTTTGGTCACACCCTGTCAAAGAATGACTGTTCTGTTGTACTGTTTACACTGTTTTCCAGCATTCTGTACAAACTCAAGGCTTTAGTAATTAAGAACACAAACCACCAAGTCTTCAGAGAAAAGACAGTAACTTAATCACTTTTCAGTTTTATGCTTAATGAACTAGACCTGCTATGAAAAGGTCTATAATATTCCACATTTTTCTCTTACAGGGAAAATGGCTTTTGATCATTGCTCACCTTTCATTCTCAGAGTTTCTCCTCAGTCTAGTGCAAACTGTTTACTGAACCAAGTGTTTCAGAGAGCTAAAATCACAGACTACTTAACTCTCTAAAATACTAAAATGAAATTAGCAATTTTTCTACCAGTTTTCCATTGTAAAGGAGCTCATAACAAATCACAAAAGCACAGTTCCTAGCACCAATCTGGAAACATTGATTTAGATCAGCATTTGCTACTGCAACCTCAGTCCTCAGCTTGATGAACCCAGGAGAAACCTTAAAAATACTTGACTCTTTTCTTCAAAGTGATTTTTGCCCTAATATATGTGAAAAATCTAAGCAAGTTATTTCTTTTGGGCTGCTCCAACGTAAGATTTTTTGGCTTTTATTATCCCTGCTTAAATAACTGTCAAATTTGTCTTTTCAATTTTGCTACTGATTGTACCTTTACTATTCTCTAACATGACAAGGCTTCCACATCACTTCTTATAAAAGGTAACAACATGACAAACAGCAAATCCAAACCCCAGTCAGACCTGACTGAAATAATACAACATAATCAGAACAGCTTTTGACAGCAGCTCACTACCTTCCATCAGGACTCTGACTCTAGCTCCATGGACATGAAGGAGTTTTTACCTTTCCAAGACAAAAATGGGTTGCATTTTTGCATTTTGCTTAATTTCTTAAATTGGCATTTGATATCTCTAACGCTATCCAGAACAAAAGGCAAATATTTACACAACTAGCTTTAAAATCGCCTATAGACTGAGCCTTCATGCATTTTTCATGAAATCTGTGTTTCAATGATTCCTTGGGGCTTAGAGGTTGCTGGTATGACAAAATCATGATTCTGTTAAACATCCAGAACAACGTGTTTACCAAGCCCATTATGCCACAAGAAAAATAAACTACCTTTTTGTAAGCCTATGCTCATAAATTAAGTAGTACACCTATAAATGACCCAGTATCTGGGCAAGGGTAAGCCAGTGCTACAATGAAAAATGTTTCTCCCTTCTTTATGCCTTATTTTTATTCTTTCCTACAAATGAAGTAATTCAAGTAGAAAGCTTTATCTTTGATTCAGCTAGATGTCTGTCTAGCCACAGCAGAGGGTTTACTGCAAACATGCATACAGAAGAAAAAAATAATGACTGGCGTTTTTGTTCATTTTCCAAATCACAACAGCATCAATGAACTGACAAATTATTCAAGTCAAAACTACCCCTAAAAAATTTATTTTCAAGCACAGTTTTAAAACATTATCCCATGCAGAATTGAGTGATGTATTAAAGCCAAGAGCTCTGCAGGATTCATGGAAGAATTCTACATCTCTACAGTAACATCCAATTATTTTAAGATTTTTTGAGAAGGGATGAAGATTCACACCTCACAGCCAAGAGACAAAGAACTACACTGATTTTGACTGAGATGCTTTAAGAAATGATTGAAGATTTATGTAATGTAGTTTTACAGTTATTAACTTTAAAATCAAAAGTAAACTTAGAAAAATCCTGTTTATCTAAAGAGCAATGACTGCATTTACTTTTAACTGCTGTGTTCCTTTATGTAAATTTTACAGGCTTTTAAAGGTGAAAATAAAAGATCAAGAATTAAAGCCTGAAGCCTGTACCTCAGGCAGTTATCTAAATTATTTAGATTTTAGCATTATGAAAGATGTGCCTCAGCCTCCATATGGCAGCATGAACTCATTAACTGTCTTAATACTCACATTCCACTTTCATTTTATTAGGATGGTACACAAACCATCTTAGACTTTCCACATTTTAATTCTTTAATTGTAACTAGTACTCAGAAAATCCTTACACAGAGCACCATAAGGAACAAGATCCAGACCAAGAATCAGTACTTTAGAATTCAATTTCATCTTTTTATAATATAGATATTAAAAAAAAAAAAAAAAGACTCAAGAACACTTATGTGCTTCTATTGCTGCCCTAAGTCACAAGAAACATCTTGGACAAACATACTCTCATCTTGCAGAAAAACAGAATGGCTATAGATAGGACAACACAAGATAAAGAATCAGATGAAAACTTTAAATAAAAAAACAGAGAAAATAAAAAGTATAAAAAGAGCTAAGCACTGAAAGCAGTTCCTTTGTTCGTGATCTCTGAGGTGAAAGGTGTGCAAGTCAACATTCAGCTCCAAGTGCAGCTATGACAAATCCAATTTGACTGAAGGGAACTTCTTACTCAATTTCCTGGTTATCTTTTTGTTGCCATCATCAAAAACCTTTTACAAAGCCCCATGTATTACATAATCTCCTCCATATTATCTGTCTGACTGCAATACTAATGTATAAATGCTGATGGGCCAACTGCTAAGCAGTGAGTTTGTTTCTTGGTTTGCATTAGAACTTCATGGTTGACAGCCTTTTATTTTACCTTGGCTGTGCTGAAGCATAACTGATGCCTGAGCTTTGCACAGCATAAGCAATTATTTTCTTCTGGGCTTCCCATTTTATTTTGCCATTTTATTTTCTGCAGAACTGACGGATGAAACAAACCTGAATAGTAACAGTGTGTTCTCCCCCACTGGTAATTTTTAAGAGCACGCTCCATCTTCTTCATTGTAATAACATTCTAACAGTGTTTTGCATTATCACAACTGACCAATAATTACACCCACATCCCAGTTATTTTTAGACTGGGTATCATAATACAGGCCTGAGTGCATTTGTTGTACTCTGCTTTAACCTGTTTATTTTGCCTTGAACCATAATATTGAAAGAGTTCACTCAAGTGAATTCCTACACAGCTGTTTCTCAAATGTAAAATGAACTCCTATTATAAAACCACAAAAACAGATCACGTATTTACATTCATTCCTTCATTATCTGATGTCTACAGAGATACTTGCTATAATGTCAGAAGCTCTAAAAACAAAATATACAAAATACATTCTGCGCAGCTTATTAACTAGATTGATAAAGCAAACATATCTTCAGCCAGCACCGACTCTCATTAGGCATCAGAGAAGCAGTTCTTCAGCACAACCCACCAGGGATCTGAGGTATCAGTTATTTTAACATGTTTTCATTACTCAAAATTACACATTTGCCATGGGGGCCTACATGGTTACAACAGAAATAGATTCAGAACTACCACATAACATCTCTGGCACTATAAATACAAAAGAAAATAAACAAGATAGAAAAATAGAAAAGCCTCAGCTGATAGAGAAGCCAACTTGATAACATCAAAGTTCTAATCAAAAATGATTGCTTTCTCTTCATTTCACAGCACTTTCTGCCTTTGATACATAACAACAACATGAACCAACCCAGGAAATATTGCCTGATTTTGTAAGCTATATTCAAAGAGATCTGTAAATCTATTTACATTACTTTCTGCACACTGTTTTACACTGTTCATTTTGAATGCAACTACCAAACAAAATGTCTCATGCTACTGAAATGTTTCTGTTTCACAAAAGAAACTAGTCTGGTCATAAGAACACTCCTGTTTTATCATCATCATCAATTAATTCTTACTTAGAATTGCAATATAAAAGTGGCTATATGTCATTTTATTACACAGTTTTCAACTGAATAGTCCCATTTCTTATTATGTTGAAAGAAATGAAATTACGTTTACAATACCTGGAAATCAAAAATGTCCTTCAAATCATCAAGATAATATTCTTCAATTGCAAAAGGTCTGCCTTCCACCTTAAACACACAAACTGGATTCAAACCATTATGAACTGGAAGTGCAAAGTAATCAGCTAATTCTTTAGAGTTGATGGAAGCAGACATCAATATTATCTGTTAAAAAAATGTACAGCAAATGTAAAGCATTAATTTTAACACAAATTGTCCTGTTACATGGGACTCTCCATTTCCTCCTCTTGTTAAATGATCTAATTCTGGTTACTACAGGTATGTAACCTAGGTACATTTAAGACAATCAAACTAAATGCTTAAGATACCCTAATCAGCATGTGGAGAGAGGCAAGCACCTGTAAGAGAATGGCTTAAGCTAGAATGCCTAGGGCAGACAACATGGTGAAAATTCAACCAAAACCATACAGTACTCTTGATAAAGATCTCACCACCACCCAAACCAGAAACGCTGTAAAACCCAAAAGCATCCCCCTTACAAAATGACAGGAAGGCAAGCTAATGAAGTGGGCACTGTACCACAGTGCTCAGCCCCAAAGCACATGTAAAGGCACAAGGAACACATGGAGAGGGCAGGCTAGACCATGAAGTTTTCCAACATGATCCTGAAAGGAGAAATTTGAAAGGACATAATTCTGCAAATACATTAAATCTGTCCCACTACAGCATGGATTGCCTCATGAATCAACCTCATGGTTCAACAGATAGACTCACCTATGCCAGGGCAATAGGCTAAATGTAAACTCTCTGAAGGCTATTGAAACAAAATCCAATCTAAATCTGCAGTTACAGGCAAGGAATATTAAACTACCCCTTCTTCTAGACAATCTTTGTAATCTGGACTCTAATCTGTGTGGAATCCTTCCAAAGTGGAAAGAAACGACAAATTCTTAAGAGTGCCCAAAGGGTCACATAACTGAACCAAGAGTTTGATGTGCTCCCGAAGCAAAAATTCAACAAGCACGTATCACCAACACAGCAGATGAACACATCAGAACAGATGGTAATCAAAGATGACAGGTCAAGATCAAGCAGACCAAAACCACTTGCACAACACAGATATGTCCAAAGTCCCACTAGATGATACCAAGAACTGTTACTAGACACTATGGGAACTGCACTGTTTGGTTTGACCCACTAGAACCACTCTTAGCCCCAAGTTTTCTTTCAATTACCCTATCCCAGCAAGATCAACCTCAGAACAATCCAGCTTCTGCTCTGTAATCTAAAAATAATAATCTGCAGCAGCAATCTGCCAGAAAATCCAGCATAATTTAAGTTGGTTAGTTCAGCAGTTAGATCTTGTCCTCAGTACACCAGAATCACCCAAGTAACTCCTGTTCATGTAATGTTGAATTACCTGCTACTTCTGAGGTCTGCAACTTCCAAACTAGGAAACTAACAGCTCACATGCATTTCATACCACTGAGATAAAAATGCTTAATTTCCTCTCTTAAATAGGGATCCTTGCACCCTTTTGTTTCATGAATCCAGGGAGGATAGGAGAAGAACCTTACATTTTCTAAATGAATTTGCCACATCAAAGCTCCCTTCCTTTACAGTTTTTCAGAAGGGGCTGAAAAGGGATAAAGTAGGAGACACTGGGCTTAGTATATAAATTCAAACTGAAAAGCCCATTCCACTCTGCTCAAGGCCAGCATGTGAGATCAAGAGTTCTCTCTTCTTTAAAAAAAAAAATATTCCAAGGGACAGCCCTCCATTCTCTCAAATACAGGTCTCTCCCAGGTTTGTACAATATTAAAAAACTGTCATCTGCAGAAACAACTGCAGAGAATGATATAAAGGGGATAAAATTTTTCAGTGACAATTTCAAAAGACTGAAATGGAACTATAGAGAAAAATGAAAAATTTGTCAGGAACCTCTTATAGAAAAATGTTTTCTAACAGAAAAGATGACAGGGCCTGTAGGGATTCCTGCCATTGAAACAAACCCAGTAATCAGAATAAAGGGCAAACTTCTCAGAAACTCAGTTTGATAAAATTATTGCTCTTTTCAGTAGGCAGAGCCAAGTGCTAAAAAAGGCTGAATAAGCTTCACATAACTGTCTTTAGATTTAAAGACAAGAACTTTCTCTAAAATCTAAATCAGCATGAAAAGGGATAAAAAGTGAAAGATGTGAAGTGCACAACCATGTCCTATACCAAATGAAAGGGCCCTTTCAGTGACAGCATGTTTGGAAGACCTAAAGACCAAGTTTGAATCAATGTGAATGACTGCACATAAGAACACATAATTCCTTCCAATGGCAACAAAACCAGCCAACCTAGTCTTGATTTTGAACAAGAAAAAATCACATTAATCCATTATCTTGAAGCACTTAAGAGACATGCAGTCTCACAAAGTATCTGCAGCCCCAAACAGCTGCACACAAACACCAAGATACTGGGTTAGCCTAACTCCATCACTTTTTTTAATTTCTAACATTTCAAGAGTTCATTACTTTGAGACCCCAAAGACTAAACACGTCATGCTAAATGTTTATGAACCCTGTTTTAGTACAAAGCAGAATTGCCCAATACGCAGAGAAAAACCTCAGCCAAATTTTACTACCAGTTCTGCCCAGAAATCACAGTACAGCATTTCTGGTCTTTTGCTATTTCTTCAAATATGTCATCCCACTTAAACAAAAACGTTCAGTATTTCCAGGAGTTAATGCTACCATTTTAACCAAGAATAAGCACTGCCCTCAATACCCAATACATAATTCTAGTCAAATATCATCGTGCATTTTCTAGCCTTAAGCAGGCTTTAGAAACTAATGCATTTTAACATGAGGGGAAAAAAAAAAAAAAAGAAGTCTCTCAGAATACATTACAGCAGCCAAGAAAAGAATGCCCCTTAGCTGGCTTACTTCTGAGGAGTGGCAAGCTAAAAAATATTTTAGTAACAAGTAATAACATAGTAAGTTGTGGTATATTCTATAAAATAGGGCCTTCATAGATAAAAGACATGCAAAAATTTTCTTGCAAGAAAAAAAGCAGAATTCAGTTTGAACCCACCTTTACAGACTGTGAATTTGTACGCAACAGTTTACGGGTCACCAAGAGCAAAAAATCAATTTCTACTGTACGCTCATGCACCTGGAAGACATTAGCCACAATTTAATTTTCATTAATTCATCCTCTTCTTTTTTCCAATCTCTTACTTTCCTACTCAATTTTATGCTTTATTTTTGTAACTTGGAATAACAATACATTTTCATAGAAGAAAGCACACACCTTTCGAGCCTAGGCACGCTAAGAACATTTTAAAGTCCCAACAAGAGTCTTCAGATGACTACAGAACCCTTTGTGAAAATCATGTCTGTCTGAAGTTAAGAAAAGCTAGAATAATGACTAGAAAATCAATCTTGAGCTCTAACCACTGGTTGTACTAGAGATGACAGTAACAGATGAAGTCTATGATACTGATGCTGGGTAAATCAACTATACTGGTAGGATCCTAAATGATCCAGGGACTGTTTTAGGTTGTCTGAAAATAAGTAAATCAAATAGATCTGCCTCATTCCCAATGGCTTCCAGCTATGAACAATACACAACTGCTTTCTAAAACATTAATTTATACCCAATTCTTTACATATCCTAGCACCCAAGCCTTCTGCCTGCTCCTTACAGTTCAGCAAATACTTATTCCCAAAATTATCCATGATGACCATATCCCTTTCTTGAATTACAATTTAAATATTTTAAGTGCAGCAGCTTTTTTTGGAGTTCAGCCTTCACAAGTCAACATTCATGTCCTGGAACCTAATTAGCACATTCTAATAGAATGTAAACATAAGACTTATAGTCAATACTGTCCCACTACAAAAACAAATTTAGCTAAGGTAGTTTTCAGGCTGACAGTAAGATCTTGCTGTGAGAAGTCAAGATTTTTGGTCCTAGTTTGTTTAAGTATGCTCCTACATGTCTGCAGTACACTGTGAGGGATTAGACATGCAATTAAAAATATTGTGGAGAACATTCTGTTGTTAGAAACAGTGACTGGACTCAAGATCAATCTCTGTGATCTTTGTAGGATCTCTTTGATCTTAGGTATAGGTGACATATGGGCAACAGGAGGGACCAGAAGCCTGGCTGGAGAAGTAAAAAACACACACAGTCTTGACAGAGGGATGCTGCTGAAAGAAGTGGTACAAGCCAATAACATCAGTTCAAATTACAGCACTGAAGAAAGCAAAGTTTGAAAAACCTCTGCATAAACCCATTCTCCTGTGAAAAAGGCCAGAAAACCTTATTCATTTTCATATGTAATGAATAAATCTTAAAACTAAAGGAACAATAACACTTTCTATGTATGCACCTTCTATGGTTCAGATTTTGAATCTACATCTAACCTGAATTTCCCTACTAAAGGAAATGTTATGATTTCCAACACTCTGCTAATACACTGGAGTGCTCAAATCTTTTCCATGAAGGCCACTGATACAATTCCTTAGACTTTGGGGTTTTTTTGTTCTTTTTTCTGTTCGAATGAAGTATTAAATTTTCCTTATACAAAAATGTAACTACTTGCTCAATCTTTTCCAGGTTTCCAGTGTACCATCTCAAGTGTAGTCATGACAGCCTTGCTACTGTAATAGTCTAATGGTACACTAACTATTGTCTCCCTGATCCTCAAATATCCAAGAATTAAAGTAACTCTCAGCTACAATACCAGTAACAGGCTAAAAATTGAAAACAGCACTTACAAAAAATTCAAGCGAAAACACACAAAAAAAAACCCCAACCCATAAACCAACCAACCAAACACCCTCCAAAAAAAAACCCCCAAAAACCCCAAACCCTTAAGTCCTCTTCTGTATCCCTACATCCCAAGATGTTGTACATCCTACATGTGATTTACATTCATGATTTGTGACTGCACAATTTCACATCTGACTATGATTAAATGTCAAATATTGCTTTCCACATAAAAGAAGCATATAAACATGTAAAAATATACAAATTATAAGTGTATTTTCTTTAGCTTCTTAGTGAAGTGACAGCAACAATAATGCATCCTCATGAGTGAATTGTACCCACAACCAGGAGACAGAAGTTTCACAAAGATATTTTTCAGGATACCCCTGAAGACCAAAGACTTTTTAATATCCAAGTGAGTGAAAAGTAGCTGCCTCCTCCCGACAGGCCTAGCTGGACAGGTTCTTGAATTCCGCAAGACAGATTTCAAAAAACATTTCAAGGCACCTATATTGAAAATTAAGTACTCCCAAAAACCCTCCCCACACCCTAAATTGTAAACTTGCTGCTCAAAGGAAGGATGACAAGCCTATTTCAGCAAGTGTTACCTTAGACAACTTATATAAAATATCTTTAAAAGTATATGTCTGCATTTCTCTCTTCTTGTGTGGTAAGAGACAAAAGAGAATGTTTTATTAATGTGAAAATTAAACTTACTTCCAGCAACTTACTTCATCAATGAAAATGTGGGTGAACTGAGTTAGGCTCTTGGCAGAAACTATTTTCTGAAGAAGAACTCCAGTTGTCATATACAGCAACCTGGTCTCCTTTGTCGAAACGTTCTCTAAACTTAACTAACAACAGTAAGAAAAATACATACTAGCTGGAAACATTTATTGTAGTTACAGAAGCATGCTCATTAAAGAACTCCAAAATCAAACACAGTGTAAAGCCATCAAAATTATTTACTCCAACTTGCACAAGTCTCTATACACAAGTGTTCTTACCTGAACCAATTAACTGGTTTTTCTTTGGGAGAAATTTAAAAAATATTTAAAACTCTGAAGTTTTACGAAATTCCTTGCTGGGGACTTTAGACTGAGAATTCTTCAAAGACTCCTAAAGGTACATACATACACCATCCTTTCCACTGATATAAAGAGCAAGGAAAAGATTTTGCCAAAATGTTTGCTTACAGGACGGGAAAAGGAAAGAGGTTTAAGTCATCACCAAGACCAGGCAACTTACTCCTGAGAGAAAGATTCTACAAACCCAATATGAAATAGACTTTTGATTTCTAACGTACTTGTGTAACCTTTAGCTATCTCAGGTGTAATCTGCCCAGGCAGGCAGAGCTGTGACCACCTTTTTCATGTGCAGCTTTACATCAGCCTAGAGCAGACACATGTGCACTCCACCATTTCCCCCTGATTTTGCTAAGCTCACACAAGTCCTGGTGAAACAAGCACAGCACATCCAGATACACTGGATGTGCTGAAGACAATCTGGAAGCATAGTATAATTTTAAGTCTTTGAGACTCACTAGCCTAATGAATCAATTCAGCAATTTAGTAACTAATTAAAGCATCAAAAATATCAAAGGCTTTACATATAAACTACTTTGAAGCAAACAACATACATATTTGTCTTGGTTTTTGCTAGGATAGAGTTAATTCTTCTTAGTAGCTGGTACAGTGGTGTGTTTTTGGGATTTAGTATGAGAATAATGTTGATAACACTGGTGTTTTGGTTACTGCTGTCATGTTTATGATGTGGCACAGAAGAACGCAGATATGGGATAACAGATGAAGCAGAAGCCTGACATGTAAGAGTCCATGCTATGAACAGCTCTGTCACTCTCAGTTAAAAATCAAACCCCTCCAGACCTGAAACCTGTACAAAATTAGATTTAAGGGTAACAAAGAACCCCTAATACACATAAAAGGCACCATATGTAGCATATTAGGAAGTAACCTAAAGCTGCAAACCTACGAAAAAACAGAAACCTCTAAATACAAGCTAGCAAACATATACACATTACCCTAAGTAGAAGAAAGAAAGGAAGAAACAAGAAGAAACAGAATGAGGCAGAGAGGAAGAAGAACCCAGCAGATACTGCTCCAATCAAAGGACTCCAGAAGCAGACAATTCTCCATGAACATCCCTCCCACTGTCAACACCAGTGTGAACCCACTGGCCTGAGGAACCAGAGCAGCTCATCCAGAGACAGCTGTGGCCTAACCAACAATGAAACCACAATCACAGCAGCTTAGTGTGGGTACTGACAAGAGCTGATCAGAGCACCAGGAGCTGTGTCAAAAGAGGAAAGTGACATCAAGTTTAAACAGAGGTGTTGAAGTGCGACAGAACTGAGCTTGAAGCTGAGTTGAACAAAGCAAAAGGAGGAGACACATTTAAGACGAAAAACTAGTTTGAGTTTTTCACATGTTAAAAAAGAACAACAGATTGTTTACAAAAGAACCTGGTCACAAATGCATTAAAGTTTTGACAGAGCTGACAAGTAAATGTAGTAAAGTCAAACAGATAGTATATTACTTAAGGAGTTGAAAGGAAAAATCACAGAACATAGTTCTTCTGCAACAATTTCAGTGATTAATAATGTAGTCGTGTCTTGCTGCAGACAAATATTTTCTGTTGGAGTCCCACCAGGATTTACAGTTGTTCAAACTTACAAATTGATTTAATTACAATCATTTAGCAGGAGACAGATAAAAAATAGCAATTCCACTGAAGAAACAGATTATGTAACCTTTCTTCAGTATGCTAGATATGCTTAAAAGTAACCAAGAAAGAATATACAGTAGTTTTTAATGCATTTTTAAGCACAATTTGGATTTCCTCATACCTGGTATCCTACAAATCCACCAAGTGTCCATGATCGTTCCTTGCTGATCCACCTGGCAAGGCTGCTGGCGCTGATTTTCCGAGGCTGGGTAACAGCAATGTTGCAGGGCATAGAACGGTTCATGCAATAATCCAAAATATACTGTGGAATCTGGGTGCTCTTTCCACTGCCAGTTGCTCCTTCTACAACCACAACTGAATTGTTTTGTATGAGAGACACTATCTGAAACAATTTTTCAAGAAAATTCGTAAGTATACAAAAGAACTCAAAACAGGTTTCGAGCAGATTTGAAATATCAACAGCTTCCAAGCCACAAAGCAAGTTTCTTTAAAACACTGTGCCACTTTTTCTATCATCTAGAGATAACTGGAATCCTACAGCACATTAGAAGATCAGAGAAAAGAATATGGGCACACACCTATGCACATATTTTACACGAATACCTATAAAGTGTAACAGCAACATTTCTTCCTCTAAGAAATTTTATGCAATGGTTTTGTAAAAAACCCACAAGTTTTGTACAGTGTTTAAAACAGGAATGGAAATTACCTTTCAAAAACAACAGAAACAAACTAACAAAAAAACCACCCCAAAGCCACAACAAAACATTATTTTCTGCTGTATTCCATGAGAGAAAGTAAATTGACATTACCTTTTCCCTGTGTTTGGCTGTAGGCATATCCAAATATTTACACTTACTTATTGGTACAGAAATTGAACCACTTGATTCACACTGAGACAATGAAGTACCTAGGCACAAAAATAAACAAGAGTAACATTTCAATAGAAAAAGGAAAAGACCAGCAGGAGATTATTATGACAGTATTTGGAAGCCTAACTTCTCTAAAATGTGAACCACATAATTTAAGTATTAATAGAATAAGTATTTTTTTAGTATTAGTAGACGGAAGAGATTTTCTGTATTTATGCAACTGCTGTTTTACTGGAAGCAACTCTGAAAAACATGTCTTCTATGTTTAAACCAGAAAGACAGTGGAAAGGATGTATACAACTCCATATGTTTGTCTCTTAATTTAAAAAACTGGATTTTTGCAATTTGCATTACAACTGCCAATTCTACCTGTATACCCAAGAATTTTTTACAATACTGAAAAAAGTATGCCTTATTCATGTACCCGTGTTGTTTCCCTTAAAGTCTACTGGATTCACAGTACAAAATAACCTGAAATTTGATATGAATACCATTATATTTCTACCACTTGTCCATTAAAATCTGCTAAGCACCATGATGACCTTTCAATGTGATGCTACACTCTGCAGTCTCTTGGCAGAAGTTAGTCCCCATTAGCACTGGGTAATACAGAACAAAAATCTTACAGTGCCAGTGTAAGTTTCTGCTCAGAGGTCTGCAGTCAGTTTGACCATGCTACACAAAAGAACAGGTCTGGAGGCGCAGAAGGGGAAAACCTGGACAAGACTGTGGTAAACAACAATTTTGCAAGTTAAAATTAAACAAATAGCTAAAATACCCACGGCATAACGAAATCAAAATGGAAATGCTTTCAATTTCAAATGGGTTTCACCAGGTATTATAGCAAAATGGATACTTAAATACAGGTAATAAAACCCTGTACTTCTTTTTATGTTGTTTTTTCTCTAAGAAATGGAGTAGTGAGACAGAACTCTATTATTCTTTCTACAAATTACTTTATTTTAAAGTATTACTTCAAATTAAAGTAATAACTACTTCATTTTAAAGGCTACAGCCTAAATACTTGACTGCAGTTACAGCTCCTTTTCTTTGAAAAAGTTTTAACAATCTCACACAGCAGTGAAGCAGAAGCAGGCAGAACAGCATCTTAGCTCTGTGCCATACCTCAGTGTGTTCCCAAACTGTCTCCAAGTGTCAAAGAATATAAATAAAGTTATTCTAACACTAAAAAAAAGCCCCAAAAGCTGGACAGCTCACTGTGACAGTTTCATAAGGCACTAAAAAACAGTTCTCCTAAAGCCACATTCTGCAACAGGAAAAATTCTTTCACCTGGACTCTGTAATGCAACAGTGAAAGGTGATCACTGCTCAAGGATCTCTTTAGCACCACTAAAGACAAAACCAGAACTTGATAGCAGCACCTCTTTGAAATATTAATTGTCCTTTTTAAAATACTTTTGGTCAAGGTTCTAAATATATTCCCCAGAAAAATGCATATATATAGCATTCTGCCACAGCAACTCTGCACAAAGGCTGCCTGGCTTCCCTCTGGCACAAACATGTCACAACTGAGACATCCATAGCTGTGTGTGATTTGACCAATGCTGGAAGAAACCTCAAGCTGCTAGGGAACAGATCCCAGTATCAGCAGATTCCTGCTAAAGCCAACATAATCTTCCCACCTCTATCAGGTTTTCAAAGAAACAACTGCAATTTTGAAAAGTTAAAATGTTAAAAGAAGAAAGCAATTTTTAATAGTGCTTATGAATAAGGAGGGAGGCGTATACAACTCTAAAGGTAGGATTCATATAATAACCCTCTGTAATGCAGTACAAACCCCAGTGTATTAGTAAGAAAACATTAACCTAAAATTCAATTAAGAGTTTTATTCAAAAAACACAAAGAAACAAACCAGAAGCAAAGAAACAGCCACCAGTATTAATGTACCTGCTGAAAAACAATTTAATTAATTTTGTATGGATTATTTTTTCCACTGATAAAACATAACTTTTTTTAATACTGCTTTTTACACAACATTTCTAGGACAGCAACATCTTACTCTCTCCTAAGCATAGCTGTCTGGAAAAAAAAAATTACACCAGAAGTAAATGGTGATCCAATGTTAGCCACAATCACCACACAGAATTTAAGAACTCCCAGCCATACAGCCATTTAGCAGATGCTGCAAGTACTAAACACTGTTTGGCTTGGGTTTTTTCTCTTCAAGACATGCCTCAAAGACAAAGAAACATTTGTTTGCTTGGGGAACTAATACTACAACAGCTGTGAGACTTCTGTCTGCAGAGACAGAACAGTTTTGGGCTTCAGCGAAGTGGCAACTTGAGATGGACACTGACATGACCCAAGCAGCAATGAAACTGCCCCACCCTAACAAACTGAGAATAAACTCCATCTGAAATCTATTATGATCCTTGGTAAAAAACAAAATGAAATTGAGATGGGGAACTTGAACAACAATCTTTAAAGACCTTAACAATTTCATCTTTATTTTTTAAACATGAAAGTTGTTCTGAACCCTGAAGATCTGCTGCAGAAGAGAACATTTCAATGTACACCTCGATGAAAGGTTATTCTACTGATTTAAATAACCATTCAACTGTGGACTCTATACCATACAGTGTAATTACTTTTAGATGCTTGAGTTTGCTTGGGGTTTTTCTTTTTTATTTTTCATATCTAATACGTGATAAACCCCCCAATTATAACTAGTCTTCAGAAAAGCTGGTCATTCCTGCCAACACAGACACATCTAAAAATTCAGCTACATATCTACAGAATTATCACCAATGGAGGCACAAACTTTTCCTTTTTCAATTGCTTTTACTCTCTGAAAAGCATTATTAGGACCAGGACAACTGATCCAACCAGTTCACACCTGTCAGGCATCGTGCTCTAACCTGCACCCTGGATTCTGACATGGAATGCAGGATGCCTCCAACCTGAAAATACTAAGTTGAGGAAGCAGGCAACTGCCCCTAAACTGCTGGTTTAGGACAAGCAAAATATTTCACTGTATAAGAAGCATTAATGCCAGTCCACAATAATTAATTTCTCTATTCAGAGTTAGTGCAAAAAAGAAACAGAAAACTCAGTTATGAGAAAGATCAGTTATGAGAAAATTTGCCTGCTCACTTCCTTTCAATTATTATGAAAGTCCTGTAGAGATGACAATGACTATAACAGTCCAGTGCCCATGGAAAGAGCAATTTTTCAGTATCTCAGTTATTACAGCCCATACAGCAGATGTACACCCTCTGGTACCAGTTTCCTGAATTGAATTTGGAGATCCTTTAACATAAGATTAGATTTTTATATTCACCAGTTCTGGGAGAAGAGTTTGTATAGCTGTGTCTTGCTATCTGCCACTAAGCAATTAAAATGAGATGCTTAAAACAAAATATACTTGAAAGTACTGGTTAGATGAATCAAATGAGATGCTTATCATTCACTGCATCATTCTTCTGCTGAGCTACAAACACAGTGATTACAGTTTGCAAGGAAGCTCATAGGAAAGGAAAGCTACAGGTAACAACTGGCTCCTACACTGAGCCAAAAACCAAAAGGACTTCCCAGAACATGGTGCTACCTCAGTCAAACATCAAGTACACAAAGGTGCTGCTGACTGATCCTTTAGAGAATTCCTAAAATCAGAAAATACTTGTCTGGGGAGACTTCTTCACTGCATTCCTCTTCAACTTGCACGTATCTTATATACAAAAGGTTTTGGGGTGAAGATCTGTGCTATGATTGATTTTCCTGGCATGCATCTGTCTGAATTCACAATATATAAGGTACCTAAAATTCAGTTTCTTATATATCAGAAACAATGTTTAAATTTCTTCATCTCTGAAACAAATTACTTCAGGTGGGACCTGGAAGACCTCCAGAAGATATCCATTTATAAGCATGAAAATCATGAAGACAGAGGGAAAAAAAAAAAAAAAAAAGTTGTCATCCAGAAAGCTTCATGAAAATAAGGATTTTAGAAGCTTTCTGAAGTGCAAAGCTCTAGTCTATACAATTCAGAATTCCCAAATTTGGAAAAAAATATTTTCTACAAGATGAGTAAAGTGGTAAGTGTCCCATACACCCAGCTCTGTAAGGTTTCCCTCTGCACAATACCCCATGACCTCACTGAATCAAAAGTGTGTGAAGCCTGAAAGAGCCAGCACCAAACCTGAAACAAGCCTGGCGGGACAGGGAAGAACTGCTAACGCTATACTTGTTTTGTTACTCGTTCGTAACCGTTATGAAAAGGAATTTTCTTCTGCTTTTATTTAATCACTTCAACTTCCTGTGCACAGCAGTATCATTTCTACCATGCTCTGCAGAAGCCAGAACTCTAATGCAGCTCCCTGATGATCTGTTTCCCCAACACAGAAACAAATCAGGCATTTCTGTTTGTCATCTCAGTATAAAAGCATATGCTCTTTCAAAGAAATTGGAAAGCACGAGAGTTAAACTCAATAGAACTTCATCAAATAACAAGGCATAAGCAGTACAAACACAAGCAGTTTCAGTAACTGCAAGATTTAAAACAGGCTATCAATTTGCATAGAAAACTCTGCCTATAGTTAGAACAGCAACTCCGAGACAAAGAAGCTACAGAAGGGGTACCAATTCAGAACCCTCAGAAAAAATCAGTTTCTCATTTCCATGTTGTGAAGGTTATTTCTTGACAACATTTGTATTCAATATAGCTCAACTCATAGGCCCTGGTCTAGATAAATCCTTGATCAGTTATTACAGTTCCCATGTTCTTAAGGAAAACAAACTTTCAGATCAATATAGCTGATAGTTACAAATCCATCTTGAAGCCCTTAAAATCTGAATAATGAGCATACTACATTGAAGCAGTCTTAAATGTAGAACATACACATTTATAAACTATAAAATTAACAGTACAATTCTTATGCTCACTTACTGAGCTTTTTTATTCTACTATCCTAACGGAGTATTTCTAAGTCTGTAAGTCAAAGTTAAGAGCAGTAAGAAGCAGGATGTTCTGAAGCTTTTATGCTATTCTACATCTAGGTGGGATTTGGCAGCTCAGCCTCAGAATGCCGTAGGAATGTTCCAGTCCTGTCACTATCCAGTTTGCTTGGAGTCTGCCACAGGATCACACACTGCTGGCAGCAGAGCACTGATGAGAGCAGGCAGACATCAACACTGCACAGAACACCTCCTGAAGCAACTGAGACTCCAGACAATGAGACAGACAAAGAACAGAACTGGGGGAAGGAAGGGGGAGAGGGACAAGAAACTGAGGAAAATATCTAATGGATTAATAATAAAAGATTATGTAATATGTCAATACTTTAGTAATGTTTTATGGTTGTTTGCTAACTAGATGCTGTTTCAGTAAGTTACAACTGGAAGGCAAGAGTAAGTATCAGAAGGTAAAATTTCAAGGACAAGTATTTTAGGGTAGACCAAGAGAAAATAGGTATTTATAAAATAAAGTACCAGGATGACAACACAAATATTTCCTAAAAAGCCTAAGTTATAATCCAGTTTCTTTTACAGAAAAACACTGCTAGCATCAGTCCCATTCAGAGTCATGCAGGCCACTAGTGCTGCTAAAGCTGCTAGTCTATTTTACACAAGATTCTGATTTAGTAGGTAAAAGACACTGAATGAGCTATAGTATTTCCTTGCATTAATCAAAACCACTGTAGTATTAAAGAAATATCTACAGAACTTAATCTTACACAACTTGTTGCTGTCTTTCCTTTGCTAGCAAAGCACATGAAGAACTAGAGAAATGTCATTCCTGAATGACATCACTGGAAGCTCCTTCCAGTCTCTTTATTCCCCCATTTCCACCTTTTAATACTTCCTCTCCCACAAACTTTATGTAATGACAAGGGATCAAGAGACAGTATTTTGTGGTTAGGACAGAAGATGAGGTGCACTGCACAGGGTGACCTGGCCAAGTGCCCCTACTGCATCTCAGCTGATGACAAATCCCACAAGTGGCTTCATCAGCCTGAGTTCCAGAGGCCAGAGAATTTGCAGATGCACTGCAAGACAGTAATTTGTACAAAATTCCTTGATTTGTCATATTTTGGTATGCCAGCAAAGGTATACAGAAAGTAATAAGAGAATGACACACAGAACAGATAAAACATAAATGTCCTTTTCTCAGGAAATCAGCTACATTAACAAATCTGGAAATTAGGAGGCACAGTAAGAGTTTGAAGCTGAGCTGCCCTGACAAGTGAGTCAGCCTCACAGTGCTTTTACCAGAGCTCCTAGGAAAGAAGTGCAATCGAATTTCTCTCTAAATGCAGCTCAAAGCAACAATCAAGTACACAGAGAAATAGGAATAGAAAATGGGAAAACAGAACAAAGGCATGAATCTAATGAATGGTATCTTGTCCTTGCAGATTCATTTTAATCATGTATCTACATTTATCAATACAACAAGCCAGATGTATGAACACTTACCTATGCAACACCATTATACATTATAGTCTCCAGAAAATAAGGAGTTGACTTTTTAATACCATGCTTTATATAAAACAAACTAATGCACATACATCAATAAACAAACAAGTACATTCAATTTAGAGAGGGAGATAGCGTAAAGACAACAGGGAGAAAAAGACAGGTGTATCTGAGTTTATAACAGGAACTAAATTTTATTTCTTTTTTTACCTGGTTTATAGACAAGCTGATAATTTCCAGCTACATTCAGCTCTTGTTCCTCTGCTTGTCTGTATTTTTTAGCATATTCAGCTCCAATGTTTTCTGAGATAGGCAGTCTGAAGAGAAAAGAAATGATAAATCAATAAATGCTTCCTAATACAAGTCTTTGGGATCTCTGGAAATAACAGCATTATATAGGAAGTTCTCCATGTCATGTAGGAACTTCTTCAATGAACAAACTGCAGAAAAATAATTGGTCTATGCATTTAGATTCTAGCCTGAGAAAAATGCCACACTGCATCTTTTTGTTTAGACCCAAGAATACTGAGCTCCCAAAATATCATCCTTTAAGGCTTCAATACCTAGGAATTTCTCTTCTAATGAAAGACTACAGTTTCTTCTGAACAAAGATGAAATAGCTCTGTTTCTTCAATTCTTGACACGTACAATTAGGAAAATGCATGTAATTCTTGCATGATTCCCTGGAGACAGGGGAAGTGGACAGGAGGAAACACAAACATCTCACTGCTTTTAAGAAAAACAATTTGACTGTAAGTCAAGAAATGACAGTGGTCAGCAAAAAAAATTAATAGTCATTGAATAATCACTGAATTTCATGGAAATCTGTTACACATAAGAAACATCAATCATGATATAAATATAATGAAATGAGATTTTTAGAAGTCTCTTCTACATAAACAGTGTGAAGAAATTCACCTGAAATTCACTAGAGAATAAAGCAGCATGTAAACAATGGTTGTATGGTTATTAAATCACAGGTGAACTTAAACATAGAAAAGTTTTGGAAACATTAAAAGTGATTTTTTTTTAAATAAAATACAAATCAGAAGTCAAGACTACAGTTTTGCACATTAACTTCAACTCCAGGCCCTGTGCAAGCCTTACCTTTGCAACAGATCACAAAGGCACAGCAAATCTGTTTCTAAGTTTTATGAAAGGATAGTGCTGTACAAGTGTTTATTTCTTAACCTAAAAAGCAGGCAATGCTGACTCCAGAAACAGTGACACTGAAAACTACATGAGATTTTTAACGTGGCACTACATCACAAAGCCCTGAACAGAGGGAAATGCCCAAGATTTTGATGCCACTGAGCACTCACCTTCTCTGCCAAGGCAAATTCTGTGCCAGCCTGGCTCTGCTACAGACAATTCACTCAGCCCAGTTCAGAAGAGAACACAAAGTATTTATTTATTTTAAATAAATACACCAAGTATTTATTACTGCTGCCAACAAACTAAGAGATAGCTTCTGATCCAATTTTAACAATACCTAAGGCATAGAGCTACAGCAATTTCCCCCAGACATCAAGTTCAAGTATTTCTTAACGCAAGATTCAGCAGGACTGCACCCATCTGCAAAATGGCTACATGAGCAACAGCTGCTTACATCCAATTTCCATCACTCAAACCCCTCTAAAACACAACTCAAAAGGTCTAAATCTGCAAAAATATGTAGAAATATTCATACACAGGATGTCTGATTGTTTGCAATGTAGATTATTCCAATGAGTGTATATTAAAAACAAATAAAACCCAAAAATTCAATAATGGCAACAAAGTCAAGTATTCGGTAGCTGAAAATGCTATAATGAAGCTTGGCTGCATAAGCAAGCAAAGCTTCATTATCTCACCTGGGCAGCATACTATACAGATTTTTACTGATATAACCAATTATTTTTTCACGTCCATAAACCTGCAGCCTCACTGGACACACATATTCTGAAAACAAAACCTGGTTATGCAGTAAATGCAACTTGTCCTTAGGTTCTCCATGAGGAGAAAGAAAAGCCATCCAGGGCAAGCAGTCAGTGCTGTCACAGAGGAGCAGGTATTGCTTGACTGTCAGAACCAGGAGCCACAGCAAGAAAACCACCAACAGCAAACTCCCACTGAGGGGCTAAGGCTGGGAAAGGCAGGACCGCGCTCCTTACTTGCAGTTAAGACCTTGCAGATGCATCAGCATCTAAGCAGTAGCTGAAATCAGTTAAGGAACAGATAAGGAACAGTAATAACTCAATATATAAACAAATAAACGCATTATTTATATCTCTTGGAATTTTAAGAGTCTTAAGCATTTCAAAACAGACTCCCAGAAATGTTTATGAATATATACATGTGTGTGCATTTTCAACCTTTGCCTGTACAGCTTGAGGAAAATGAGGACAGCATGACCTCAGTCATTTGCAAGAATAGATTAATTTTTATTTTGTTTGGACAGCTGAATATTTTATTTCAAGAATTAGGTTTTCTATCTTCAGAAAACAGCACGCAGTAAATGAACCTCAGGCTACACAATGAATAAACAAGATATTTAATAGCCAGTCATTAGGAATAAACATTGTGCACTTGACGTACCAAATCAGGCTACAGTCTTGAGGAAAATCATATGCAACTGGAAAATTACATATGGGAATATGAAATGAACAAATAAGCTTCACTATATCATTTATCAACATTTTAATGCTGTGCTTTTCTGCATTAATAAAATTAAAAGCTTACAGGATAATGGGGGGTTTTAAGCAAAATGGAAAAAAATCACTCTAAAGCCCTCTGGAGCTCTCCTAAATCACCAGAATGATACAATCCTTCCAAGTAATCATGAATACGCCAATAGTGGGAGGTATCATCCTATATACCTGGATAAACAGAAAGAAATTTCCCTTAGGTGGAAATCTAATGATTTTCAGCAAAATTTGCTGACAGTAGAATAACAAGATTCAGAAATTCAAATCCATTCCAGGCTAGAAAACAGCAATGCAAATTAAGGGAATTTTCTGGATTCTACTTATGAATCACCTGTCTGTCCCATACACCAGTTATTTCTTCCCAATTTCTATTCCTCCTGTCAGTCAAAACCCACCTTCAGTACACCTGCCATGTTATAATATACATTCCTCAGGATTTCCAGAGTCCAGCCTTTTCAACTGCACATCCAAACTAGTCAAAACTCCACCAAATTAAGAAGCAGTAAAAAACATTTTTGTGACTAATGCAATCACCGAAATTTGAAGTCACCAACTGAAGGAAATGTAGGAGATTTTAAATATTCTGGGTTTTCTTCCTTGCCCTTCATTTTAAAAAGTAGGTGAACTTGATCTTATTCATATCAAGGGCATATTTCATCCTCAAAAGCAGCCAGATTTCTATGGCAGAATCTGCCAATATGTGACATTCTGTTCATCCCAAGTGGAAAAAGGCAGACAGAATTATAAAGCACTGAGAACACAATCAATCACTGACTTCACTCAACAAGCAACTCCTGCTACATTCTCAGATCTACCCATGTAGGTGTGTACGTTTCAAGACCTACCTATTTTCAGAAACACTCTCAGAAGTAGCAGACAGGACTTTGAGCCCGACAAGCAGTGGCCAGCAGGACCCCTTCCATCAAGGCAAAGAGGTACATGTCTCTTCTTGGAAAAGAATTAACACTGCCTTATGAGTAAACAGAATTCTTTCTTCATTCTGTATTATGTGCTTTAACTACTGTAACATTTTTCTGAAATGTGAGTGGTCTTGATACTTGTGCCCAGTCAAACTAATTTTGAGCAATTGATTGAACAAGATATTTTTAAACAAAAAATTAAATACAGCTGCCACTTCAGGGGAATTAATAGAAGGGAAACACAGTTTAACACCAAAAATTTTTGACACATTCAATTGTAAATGCTTTCAAACACACTGAGGGTGCCTTTCTTTACACAAATTGAGCTAGAGAAAGGTCTTTCTTTAAACTATAGAATGACCTCTAATAAGTCAACAAGGCATCATAACAGAGTATACTAAGTATTTCTATTTGAGCACTTGAAATAATAACCAAAGCATTTTTGCATACACTTAGCTGCCAAAAATAGAATCAATTGCCCAATATCACCGTAACTATGACAGGTAATTTGTTCGGCCCTTTCCAATAACATCCATTAACTGCAATGCCAATGCCTACACTGAACATAGTTTCATAAAGGTTTTTTTTAAGCATTTCTTCTAGAAGTGTTAACTAACAGACACATGAACTCTTATTCCCTGAAAAAAAATTTTAAAAATTGCTTATGCAGCATATCTGACTGTATAAAGAAAATATTCAAACATGCAATGAAATCCCAAGGATTAAGATGCTTGCTTATCCAACTTCAATAAAAATTCTATTAATCACTTAATTTTGGGGTAGAAGCTTCTATTCAAGGCCATGTAACTTCTAGAACATGTCCATCTTAGAAACAAAACTGAAACATCAAAGTCTCCTGGCATTGTGGTTTTTTTAAGAAGTCTCATAGATGTACTTTCTGCTTATTTATGTTGTGCCTCATTTAACACAAAAAATCCTGAGCACATGGGACTAGAAGTTGAACATAAAGCTAGTGTCACCCATTTCACAGATCACAAGAGAAGGACTGCCCCAAGTCATGGCTTCTGTCACGCACACAAACTATTCACCTATTTACAGATCTTTGGGGAGGGAGGAAATCACTTGAAAAAACCACTTAGCCTCATAACATACAGAACAATATTTTGCTGTACAATTTTAGTAAGATATATACAGTAGACTGTTTCAAAGCTTCTCTTCTGAAACTAAAGTAATGTGACACTTTACATAACTGAACATTTGCCATGACAGTAAATAACCTTCCACTGGGTTTACTGAAGGACACACTAAAAATTACTTTCCTTTCAACTGGAAGCTGGCTTTCTATACAAAAGATTGGTTCTACCTGCAGAAATACACTAACTTCAATGAAATCATGTACTGTCATTCAAAATCCATGTTTCAGCTGCAAAAACAGACTATTAACAGAATTCAAAACAAATGCAACATATTAAAAACTAAAATTCAGATTTCACAAAGTCAGTACATGTTATTTCAAGAATCTAAGAACCAGTTAGGTGCATGTTTTTTTCCCAGTAAGAGAGCTGTTCTAAAATATAATTTGCTAGATTTAGTGATAAAGTCGTCACATTTAAGCATTTTAAAAGGCTTGCACTGCTCTTCCTCAGGTGTAATCCAGATTGCCTGTTTTAAAACCTTAACTAGCTGGGGAGGGGGAAAAAGAGGGAGGGAGAGCACAAACAACTTTGTAAAATCCTGAAAAACTCAAATGCTAATATTTGGATTTGGATAGACTATGGAAACTCAATAACTCAGAAATATTTCACATATGTCACACTAATAGCTCTGCACCATATCCACAGTTAAAATCCAAGAAACCTAAAAAACACAAATGCCAGGATAAAATAGCCCAAATCCTCCAATTTACTGTCTTCTGCCCTGGGATTTTATGTCAGTGGGATGAACTGCTGGGCTTCAAAGAACTGGACTCTTCTAGAAGATGAGCTGCTGATGAGCTTCTCTTCCTGCATTTAGTTACCAACTTGGTAAAATCCAGATTAAACAAATCTCTGAGAAAAATAAAATGCAAGTAAGAGACTGCTCTGAATTTAGAAGAATGCTCTTGAAGATTAGTATTAAAAGCAGGATTGCCTCAATTTCAAATTGATGCCTGTAACTCCCCTGCCTATTAGTGAAGTGTCATCAGCACCAGAGACATTAATGCTACAGACAGTCCAAGTGGAAGAAATCAGCTTCAAACATGTTCTGTTTTTATTCATCTCAGCACCAGGATGCAATGATAGCTTACATGAACTTCTGTCAGTTAACACTGCTAAAAGAAAATTATTCTGTTGTTCACTGTCACAGCAAAAGACCAAACAAGGAGTCTTACCAAGAGGCCTCTTGCATTTGCTCATAATTGTTAAAAAACAAAAGCAGTAGTCAAATTCTGTCTGAAGCAATCACAAGACGTAGACTCATCATCTGTCTGCTGCCCAAAACAGCTAGAGTGAGTTGTTCTGTCAAATAAAAACACACAAAAAAAACCTCCCCACAAATAGGCTGCTGGGTGCACGAGGGTTTGGGAGGGGGCATAACCAGGAAGGCAACACCAACAGACCAGAGAGATGCCATTTAGTGTCACGCTCAGCAACAAAAAGGGAGAAGAGTGGGGTTTCAGTTCAGATTGCCATCTGTTGTTCAGAACTTGCCTGGGTATTGGTCTGCCCATGAGAGGTGATGTGGGGCTGCCTCTTCATCACTTTTTTTTGTTTTCTTTCTCTGTTGTACCACTTTTTAAAACAGCTTTTATTTTGAACCCAAGTTTTCTTTTCTCTTCTATTCCACTCCTCATTCCCTATTCCACTGAGGGGGAATAGCAGGTAAGCAAGGGCCTGTGTGTGCTTAGGTGTCTACTGGGCTTAACCCACAACAATCACCAGCCCTTCACACAAAATCTATGGCAACAAACCACAGCATATAATTATTATCAACAGATACCAGGAAGAATTATGGAAGAACATGCAACACTACCCCAAGGTGTTGAAATGTCAGCTAGGTAGCAATGCTCATGATCAGCACTTTCAGTCAACTAAGAATTTCTCAATGTCACATTGAGTCTCATTTATAAAGAGAGCTGTAGTTCTTGCTTCTTTCAACTACAATAGTCACAGCATCTCACACGGTACAGATGCAATAAAATTTTCCAAAGAAAAGAATAAGAAGCTTCTCCTCCAACCATTCTCAACACTTATCATACCTGGATGCCCACATCAGTGTAATATTTGGTTAAATGGAGCTGGTTTTGAACAAACTGCTTTTCAGCACCAACTTCTACTCAAACTGGCTTTGCCAAAAAATCCCAAATTTAAAAGCAATACTTCTAAGTTGCATCTTAATTTTCAAGTTCTCCCTCACATTTGTGATGTCAAATAGGAGGAGACAAAAGAGGAATTCCCCAAACAGATGAGATTTAGAGTACCAGATATTTTCAGGTTAATCGTTAGAGCCATGAACCACACTTCCACTCCTTCACACCAAGCCACCCACATGGCAGAACAAAACCACTCCAAAAATGAGGGTTCTTCCGAGAATGCTGGGTTTGGTTGCAGCTCTTCAATACAAAGCATACCCAGAACACACCAATCACCGTGGGTGCAAACGTTACCTTAGGAGGAATTCTTTTAACGTGACAGGTACGAACCCACACTGACAATCCTTTCACCTCAGACAAATAAGAACAAATAACAGACTCCCTAAATACACCTTGGAAAATCAAGAAGTAAACACAACTGTGTATCATTTATATTCAGGGTAAAAGAAAGTAACAGAATAAAGCCAGCACATTATTACAGGAGCTGTTCTGCCACACACACCAGGGAATATTCCTTGTTCTGACTGGGGATGCACAGAGTTGACCACTGAGACATAATTAACTAAGTTACTAATAAAGACAAACTTCAGAGTGCCTTCAGGGAACAGACCCACTACCAGCCAAAGTCAAACCAAAATTTCCACCCTGACACAGCACTTCAGATCCAGGAGTAGTACATTTAGAGACAGTTGGGTAGAATTTTGACTCTTAATGAAGTTTCCAGGATTAACTATGGACTAGAAGCTGCATAAACTACTGCTCTACTTTTGAAGTCCAGTTTCCAATGCCAGCCCCACATGAGCAGTCATCTATCTCTTCACACACCTGAATTGCATACAAAAGGAGAAGCAATACAAATTTTCAGCTTCAATGCTCTCCTACCAATGGAAAGATACACACGATCCTCAGGATCCTGCCTTGAATCTTCAATGATGCAACTAAAGACTAGGTTGAAAAATACAAGTCGTAGGTTTCTCATTTAATTACTTTGCACACCTTCCAGTATGCATCTCTAATTTGCAAAGACACTATAATGGTTTTACACTGTACAGCAGTTTACTTGCAGACTGATACAGTGGAAAAAAGTGGTGACATGTTAACTGTTCTATAAAGGAGGTGGCAAGGAGCATTGTAATTTTATCTGAAAATCTGTCAGGACAGTTCTGTCATCATAAACCTAGCTCCCTTCCTTTTTCATAGTACCACATTCAATGCAATGTGAAAACCTTCCAGTTGAAGAGGATTAATACTGACATTTGAATTTTTCCAATGTATAAGTAGTATCAGCTTTAATAACAGCCATACACGTCATCCTTCATGTGTATGACACCTAGAACAAATTTAGAGAACCTTTGTTCTCCCAGCTGTTCAACACACCAGTGGAGGGAAAAAACTAGGGATGAAAAATACTTAAGAAGAGCAAAGGAACAAGGGCAAGAAGAAAGGCAGTGTTTCTTATACCATGGCTACTGTTTAGAGTAATAGGAAGAGACCGGATAAGTGGAACGGAAAATGGCTCCTTCAGCGACCTTTAGTGTGCACAGTGCCATCCCCGAGAATGAATCTTAAAAATGGATATGCTCAAAATATTCATCAAGGAAACAGGGAGCAGGCAGCTGACAGCCACTTGAGAGAGAAGCAATGTCTATGGTAAGACTTACAATTCTGGGCTTTTTAAATCAGTTTGACCTCAATTTGCATCTCCTTATCATTCTATTCCTTTAATTAGATTAACGTGTCTTCCATGGCACACTGTAGGTGTTACAGTCTGGCTTCTTTATACGCATTTGAAATGTTAATTAAAAATGCTAACAGCTATGCACAGTAATGAAAACGTATATAACCATGAGATTGATGAAATTCATCTGGAAGAAACATTTAATGTAGCGACAAAATCCTGAGCAACTGTCAAATACCTCTTTTCTGTCAACACTCACTTAACAAAAGCTTTAGATGATCTTTACTAGAGAAAAACTATTCTTAGCTGTTTAAAAATGACAGCAGAACAGCCTGATCCCCCTCTAATGGGAGATAAGTCTTCCAGGATCTCAATGGCCTGAAAGTTTAGTTTGATGATAAAAGCAACATAGTTATTTTTAGCACTCTACGGGCATAAAAATACAGCTCTAAACTGTGACCTACAGCTATGCACAGCCAAGCATCACATCATACGACAGCCTTAACTTTAGCTACAAGCACGTCTGTAGTTGCTTCAGACTATCATTATTCATCTCACTACCAACAATACATTTGGATGGATTTAGCAACAAGCATTTGAAATTGTTACCATCTTTTTTCCAATTGCTGCCATCGGCAGAACTCAATTCAAAGGTAGGAAATCTTAATGGACTTGGTAGAAAGTATTTGAGAGAACATTTTAGGTTAAATGGATTACTGCTTCTCTACAGTGCAGAGGATGAAAAAGAACCTTAAAAGCAGAAAAACTTAAACTGTCATATTCAGTACAGAAAGTCATTTTTTCTGGGCACAGTTTGAGTAAATGAAAAAAAAAAATAGGAAAAAGAGAAAAAACCCCTTGTTTTCTTCCAGCAGTACTAACAACCTGCAAACGGGATATGCTAGAATAAGAGACCTTCAAGCAAATTCACCTGAAACAACACTGTTCACAGACAACTGCAAAGGTAATTTATGTTATTTTATTCCAATTTGCATGCTTGCGTGTGCATGATTTGTTACAAAGTGCAAATCAGAAGTCTATACTACCAGATTTCTGTTTCCAGATTATGTGAACAATAATTAAAGTATTTAAAATAAAAATTGATACATAAATTGTAAAACCAGATCAAGCAGAGTTCCAGCACTTAACTACTAATTAATAGATTTCATTTTTCAATATATGTCCAAGTTCAAATTTTGGAGGTTTGGGGGTTTGTGTTTTGTTGGGAGGGAGTGTTCTTATTTAGCTGGGTTTTTTGAGGGGTTTGAGGGGTTTTCTGTTACCTTGCGTGATAGGGTTTAGGGGTTTCCTCCCTGTTTGTTTTTTAAATCATGTATACTGTGGATAAAATATGAAATATTTCCAAGGTGACAGATATGCACTTTCAAATGCCGGAAATTTCACAGAGTATGTTAACTCAGAAAAGAGACAGGAAATATTGTAAGGTGCAAGACTTGTCATATTTCATTATGGCCTGGTGATTTTGTACAGCAAACTATTCTAGGATCATTAATAAAGTTTCATTCAAACATTCAGTTCCTAAGAAAGAAGTCTACAGGTAAAAATAAATAACCAGTTAGACAGACACACAAAATTAATTTTTTTCCTCTCCCCAGCTTAAAAATGCCACTTTTTGGCTGGATTAAATGGTCAAAAACTGATTCGTATAAATCCACAAGATGTCCTGGATCAGAAGTAGTTACAAAAACCCTGCTGAGGGAGTTGAAATGGCACCTGAAAGAGCGTGAAAGATTAGTGCAAGAGATTGAAAATGAACAAAAAGTCCAGAAAACTGGCATGGATTACAACTGGCTCAAGAACTACCAAAACCCTCAAGCAACAATTCCAGCTACTGAGCAACGGCAGCTTGAAGTTCTGTGCTCTCAGATTCAGCCTTGCCAAACAGGAACTGTTCTCAGCAGGTAATTGTTCTGTATTTCCCTGACTCCGAGTGCTCTATCACAAGTAAGATGTCTCTCCATCTAAACAAAGTTTGTATTTGGCTCTGCCCTTCCAAAGTAGCAATGACCAGCAACTGGAGAGCATTTTTACAGTTGTTTTAGAAATTAAAACTTCACTTTAATATGTTGCACTTGAAGGAAGTTTTAAATCAGGATTTTCCTGGTCTAATCCAAAAAAAGGAAATCTCATATGACCTTTCAGTACTTCCCATTTTTCCTGTTACTTATCCCTTCTATTTATTAAATAGCAATCCAGTAATTAAAAATCAAATAAAAGGACTAATGCAATGCACTATTATGCAGAAACTCAGCCTTACTGTCTACAATACCAGAAAGCTCCTAAAAACTTGAAAATCAGTGTAAATTTAAAAAAAAAAAAAATCCCTCCATGCATTTTTATGCAAAAGAAAAGAAGAAAAATTCTCCTCTGCCTGCATTTTAAGTACATTTGCTGGGGACTCAGAAACGACAGAACAAGTCCATTTGCCTTTTAAATCCCAAAATACACCTAAGGGCAAAGTCAGTTTAAATCAAGTTATCCAGATGGGCCAAAGAAAAAAAAAGCCTACCCAATTACAACTGCTTTCAATCCACAATAGCTGGAGCACATCCAGTGCATTGTTAGAGCTCTTTTCCTCTTACAATCTTCTGGGGGAGGTGAGTGGGGAAACATGGCAGCAAGGAAAAAATGACACTAGAACTCAAGTCATTTCCTCATCCCCCACCCCCAAACAACCAGAGAGGAAAGAGAAAAGTTTGCAGTGCCGACGATTAGATTTTAATTTTTGGTTTTTTTCTAGATTTCGGGAAGTTTTGGCAGAAAATGATGTTTTACCGTGGGAAATAGTCTACATATTCAAGCAAGTTTTAAAAGATTTTCTTACCACCATTGAGAGAGAAAACCAAGCAGAGCAGCTGGTAGATGCATGGAATACAAATTGCCCCGAACATTTTAGTCTGCATGGTGACAGCTCCAACAAGTCGGACAAAGATGAAATCCCCACGGTTTCAAGTTACGTTGACAAAAACACACAAAGCATGTTTCCCACCTTCTCTCACAGAATCTGGAATCTACCCTATTACTACCCATCAAGTTAAGTTGGTTTGTGTTACTTTCAAAAAGTTATGTAGCCATCCACATTCCTTTCTTGCAACTGCCATCCAGCCACCCAGGAGTAAGAAATGTGACATGCTCCCCTTCTTATTCCAAGTTTAGAAATTAAAATCCTTTGTAATAGCTAGTATGCAGTAACTTAGGAATTAACTCACCTCTTATCTTTATAGTTTCTTAGAGCTGTTGTGTTTCAAGCCACCTTTTAATCAAAAATGTAGATGTTTCTGAAAAAAACTGAGGCAGTTTTGTTTTCAGCCATATAGAGCTAGAAGTATTTAAACAACAAAATAAGATTGCTCTGCATATTTTGAAACAGCATCAATCCACAGAGCGTTAGACAAAAACTTCTGTGTTTGTCACATAGCTTTTAGGCTCTATGGGAACTTTATACTGTGTAAAAGAAATGGTTTAATATAACATCAGTTAAATAAACTGGTAAATACTTTTTGAAGCTGAATAATTATTTCTTAACTTCAAGAATAATTGCATGAAAATACTGGCAGAACTTAGCTGCATGTACTATTTCTATGTTTTTTCCTAAACTATACTCTGCACATGCTGAAGTATGTGAAGGTGGACAGCTAAACAAAACCACTGATATTTAACAGCATTTAACAACTAGCTCTCTATTCTTAAAAAAAAAAAAAATTTAATTATTTAATTTTAAATAGCCATTTTTCATTTAACTTACTTGTTCTGAAACCCAAATTCGGCATTAAACCTTTAACATTTTGATCAAATCAGATGGTACTTCTCTAGAATAGCCAAGTAGTCAACAGATCACTTCCAAAACACAAGGTGTTCATTCTAAATCCACACATAACAAGATCTAATGTTTCTCAGCCACCATGATCTATCACTGTGGGTTCACCAAGTTTTACAAGATTAATCACATACATAGCAGTCACGGTCACAGCAGGCAATTAGAGCAGAAAATCAATGAAAACATATGCCAGAACTCATTTGGCTACATTTCCAATTGTGCTCCCATCACTGTAACAAGTTTTTACATGTTTCATATAACGTCGTCTTCTCCGTATTTGCTTTTGATCTGTCTGCTGGATCAGAAAAAAATGGGCAAGACTCATATGGCCCAATTCACAGAATACATTATTTCATCAACAAAACTGCTTCCTCTGGTATTTTCTTCAAATATACTGAAGAAGCCAATCAGATTTCATCAAGTTGGTAACACAATTTTAAGGCATCTTATGCTCCACAGCTGTATCCCCCATTCCAGAAAAAAACTACTAATAATGCAACATAAATTGGATGAACAAATGGCACAATCATTTACTAAGCACTTTTAAATCTTTTTAAAAATAGTTTTAAAAAGTCTTTGAAAAGCTTATGGTATAAAGAACTTTTCACATAGGAAAATAAAACATAACATTCACAGAAGATAAAATAATGAGTACGCCTACATACACGGAAAGGACAAAGCACTGGAGGACTAGAGTAAAAAATTTCCAACAGGTTTAAAATAATAAAAGCTGCAGCTCAACACCAAAAGTAACTAGTCCCTCCACCTCCCATAAACTAAATACACAAAGCTTCACAAGGACATGCAAACTTCTTACATCTGCACTCAGAGCTGCTATAAACTCTTTGCCCTCTTCTTGTCAGTTGTCAGTTTGTGGATTAATAACAAAAATGCTGTTCTAAACTTACTCTGCCCTACTGATGCAGCACAAGGAGATTCTTCTTCTGCAATTCTAATTAAGCCCTGCATGAGGGCAGCAAGAGATTCAAAGAAAAATTTTTCCACGGTGATAATCACAAGTATTAAATGTCAAGTGCCTTTCCTACGGGAAGGAGGGTAACAGGGTACTGAGCATTTAAAAGGCATTGGCAGGATTAATATTACTCTGAGAATTAACATCCATAATGCTGGTTTCAGATAGCTTTGAAGTGGTCAAATGTGAAAGATTCCTGCAATGGCAATTCATGTAAGTTTATTTCTTAAAATGGTATCCTCACATCTCTCTATCTGAAAAATAGGTAAAAAAAACTCTAAAAATGCAGCTTCTAAATTTTCACTTAAGGAAAACGGAAGGCCAGTAACATGGAAGATCCACTTACCTTAACAATCACCAAAAATTAGTAGGGAAAACAAACAAATAAACAAAAACAACAGAATAACCCCAGATACAACTTACTCACACTTTGCAACTTCACTTCAATTTCATTTTAACATGAGCAAATGCATTTTTCCAAGTTCAGAAAGAGGGTCATTCAACTATGCCATATTCTAAAAGGCAGTTGCTGCACAATAGTTGAAAACCAAACCTGTAAAAACAATTTTTCCCTACTAACACAGCTGTCAAATTCACAATTAGGTTATCTGCTAAGACCTGTGAGTGGAAAGAGCTTTCTGTCCAACCAAAAATAACAAGTCTCTGCCTAGTCACACAGGCTTCATCAGTCTTGCTCATTTCTCCTGTGTACAGAAAATACACAAAATAGATCTTGTGGCTTAGTACTCAGTTGGGTTAAAGAGTCAAACACTTCATAAATACTACAGATATGTTACTATCACCTAAATAAAGACTGAGAAGTCACAAAAATCTTGTTCATACCGGGTTGAGGCATCACATTCACATAAATAACTTTAAAGAGAACTATAAAATCTTGTCTGGTCACTTCTGGAAAGTTTAAACTACTTGCACAAAGCCCAGTAGCTCTTGGTCAGTGATTCAGAACTTAGTAATGGCAGCACCTTTACACTGAAAGATAAAAAGTAATAATTTAATGCTATATTTTGAGGTGCCAGTTTTGTCCTTCACTTTGAAGCACAGACAGAAACACTGACAGCCTGTTGAAATATCAGACTACCTATAATACCTATAATAGCAAGATGTTACGGAAAAAGTTCATTCTTTCTCAGATGCCAACGTACACCTTCTAAGATAAATACACCTTCCTGAAATACAGCTATCTATATTGCTATGCAACACAGAGGAAAAAATAAAACCCAAAACACTCACTTTGGAGTGTGTGCCCAGCTCATCTTGAAAAACACTATATGGAAGTGCATATAAAACACTTTTCTACAGCAACCACAGATACACTACCACACCTGCTCTAAACACCAAGATTAGTATGCACTGCCACAGTCCAGGCAGCATCCAGGAGAAAGCAGTTTTTGGATTTCAATCAAGTTTTCAGACTACAGTGAAAAGCAATTGTACCTTGCTGCTATGCAAACACAAATACACGTCTCATTGCCTGTAAGCTCTGCCATCTGAGTTAACGCATAAGGAACAATACGTCAATGTACCACTGACTCACTTTACTCTGGTAACTTAAATGCTTCCTTAGGTCACGACAGCAATGAACTCGTGAATCTCATTTATCACTTGCCACTGATAACATTTGAAGTTAATGCACCTGAATCAGAATAAACTGAGTGTTTTCTAGTACAGTTCTACAGTTTTTCAACAGGAACAGCTGCACACCAGTGGTAATGCACTTCAGAGAAAGCAAACCCTACGCGCAACACATCTAGTGATGACGGAGATAACAGACCTAAGCAGCAAATCAGAATATAACATTAAACACGAAACGAACAAAACTACATCAGTCACAAACGCTACCGGGGGTGCTAGGCTGGAATCCAGCAACTGCACAGCCTGGGCCCACCAGAGCAGGGGAGCAGAGGAGGCTGCCCTGGCTCTGGGGAATGCCCAGGGCACACAGCAGAGAGGAGAGAGGGAGGCCATCAAGAGCTGCGGCCCAGCGCCCCGCACTCACCCCGCAGCCGTCAGTGGTTCCTGTGGGGGATGGCGGGGAGAAGCGCCAGGGCGGCCGACCCGCGCCTCCTCGCCCAGGAGCTCGACGGCGGTGACGGCCCCGCCGACGGTGAACCAGTCCCGGCTCTGGCCCTCGCTGAGTTTCCGCAGCATGGCGGGGACGGCGATCCCGGCACGCGGTCCAGCGCCGCGCCCTTCCCAGCACGGGCACACCCTCCTGCCC
>VZRH01002005.1:0-26738 GCA_013397555.1 Urocynchramus pylzowi
AAAGTCATACTTTTTCTTTTTCAGGCCATTGAAGAGAAAATATTCTGCTTTGAAACATTTTTGAGCAGACTAGGAGGGGCAGAGAAGGACATCCCCATATTGTAAGAAGCACTTGGGGTCAGAGGAAGCCGAAAAGCAAGACAGGCACCTGGAAGTCACAGGTCACGCAATGAAGCCATCTCAGCCAGCACAGCCATGGGGGGAATAGCAGCAAGCTCCAATTGTGATGAGCCCATACGGAACGTTTTAGAGGTGTTAAGTTCCTAATTAGAGATACTCAGGCCTCAGCATGCTGTGTTACACAGATGTATTGCTGCTCAGAGCAAAATTTGAGCTAGGTGATGTGGGCGGTCATGATAAAAAGTGGAATTGATTGGAAACATTTACAAATGCCAGATGGCTGGGTCAAGGAGGGGCTGTGCCAAAGTAGGGAGGTTTCTTGTGTTCTTTTAACTTACTTCTCTCCAGTTCTCCATTTCATTTAGAAAACTGTTGCACTTATGAACCTTGGGCCCTACGCAGTGTTCAGAATGCTGAGTTTTATTCAGCTCTGAATTTTAGGCTGAGAAGATTTTGAGTGAAAATAAGATGTGCTGATTTCTGACAGTTTTTTTGTTGATGAAGTGGTATGAAATGGTTGGAGAGAGGGTGGAAGAATGTTCATGCTAGCAAAGACACAGATAAATGTTCACACATTCCTGTTCCGATGGGGAAAGGAAGAGCAGGGGAGAGATTAAAGGAGTAGAGGAACACAGAGGAGGAGGAAGGAGATGAAAGGAGCCCATAGATGATGACAGAAAAAGGAGAGAAATGCCTCAAGCTTTGATATCTTCAACTTTTTAATGAATCTAAAATATTTGGCAAATGTGCTATGCCAGAGTTTTAGTGAAGCTTTCAGACCCTCCAAAACCAATACACAGACACACTCCAGCTAATAAAACACATTCAGCATTAGTGAGCAAAGGCTGAGTGACTGTGACATGACGTGAGGAAAGAAGAAATTGCAAATACATTTTATCAGACATAGTTCTACAAATATTTTTTCAGGCTTTTGGCTATTAATGAATAAAGAGTCAGACAAGAGTGTACAAGATATACTACAATCTGTCCCCTTGTTGTAGACCTTGACACTGGAAATAATATGTCTGGTCATTAGGAGAAGTTCCAGTATCTAATTAAACTGAATCCTCCTTACGAATAAACAAGCAACATTGCTTGAAAAATTGAAAATTAAACATGATGAATAATTTCTTAAAAATCTGCAGTTCTCAGATTGACAAATCCAAGACACAAAAGCTGGTTCCAGATCCTGTAGGGGCGTTGGTTTAGCCAATTCTAGAGCTAAGCCAGGTGGGTTCTCTGTGAAGTTCACCAGTGAATCTACCAATCACTGGGTTTTGGGTGTATTTTGTGTATACAATTGGTCATGGGAGAGAACAGATAAATATATGATTTTCTTTCTCAGTGATGCATGGTGACATTTTTATACACTTTCTTTTAGACACTGTAATTAAAAACTGCCTTCTGTTAAATACTGATATATACTTGTTTCATAGACCATTGCCTAGTCTGAAGATCCTAAACTGTATTTTTTCCATCTATTCCTCTTACTCAAATATAAGACACCATAAATCTGTCATCTTCCACGCAGTCAGAACTCGAAGCACTTAGAGCTGCATGTGCTTTTCCTTATTTTTGAACAGCAATGAAATGGGGCTGAGGGTGTGAGATTAACTGTTCATCAGCTGACCAGCACCAGAGTATGCCTGGTCTGCTCTCTCTAAGCACTGGGAAATCTTCTGTAGTTTTAAAGGGTTAATCATAGAAGCCTGCAGTCCATAAAGCAAAGATGTGGCCTGTAGACAGTACCTGTGATCTGAGCTCCTCTCCTCTCCTCTCCTCTCCTCTCCTCTCCTCTCCTCTCCNGGAAGTTATTTATCTTGGTATGTGATCTCTCCTCTCCTCTCCTCTCCTCTCCTCTCCTCTCCTCCCTTTTGACATTTCAAACTTTTGAAGACCTAGGAGTCATTAAGCAGAGCTCACAGTTTGTCCCCAAAATTCAAGCTTGTTTAACAAACATTGGGTGTGTTGAAGATCTCCAGAATATAGCACTTTTGTTTGCGATCTATTCGGAATGTACTGATTGCTCAGTCTAAGATGAGTATTTTGAGTGCATGTAATATAAATGTGAATGTTTCTATCCCTGTGAAGGTAATGGCTTTAAGCAGCTTATATGCTTATTGTTTACAAGAGTTTAAAACCCAGAAAAAAACCCAAAACTTTTCCAGATTTTTCTTTCTCTTGATAATCAATGTAATTTTTCCAAATTCCCTACATTGATTCCTGCCATGTAAGTTAAGTTGCTCTTCAAGAGCTTTGTTCTCTTTAGATCTGCAAGACAAAGATGACACCATGTATATCTAATGCTGGAAAAACACAGTGAAAGAATGCAGAAATGTGTGACCATCTGGCTGCTTGTCCACTTGAGCACAGGCTATAGGGGTCACTGAGACCCCTCAGAGTGCTATTGATACTGGACCCTGACAGGAAGCACTTCAGCTGGTCCCCACAGGACAGAGGTGAATACACTCAGAGGTGTGTTACATCTTCAAACACTGGAGCTGGTGACAAACTAAAGGAAACTTCTAGCTGCTTCTAAATGCTCTTCCTCCTGGTAACAGGCTAAACGGTTCCTGTCCCCTCCTGATAATCTGTGGCTTGGGTAAATAAAGATCTGTCAGAGGCTTCCTTGCCTCACTAACATCCCCTGTATGAAGGACAAGTTAAAGTACAAACTGGGGGAATAAATTTTTAAAAATATTGAAGTCACAATAAAGGTCAAAACAGTTACCCTGAGGGCTGAGAAAAAGCATTTGTAACTCCACAACTCTTTGAACTCTAGTTCCTTAGATTCATTTGAGTGGTAGGGAAGCAATTGCAGAAATAAGAGAATGGGAGATTCTGCTCATAAGAAGGCAAAGGTTTCTCTGAGGTTTTCCTAGTTTTACATTGTCACAACTGTGAACTCAGATAGACCTCACATAGGAGGTCAATTAACCACACACTGCCAATAAATGCCCTGACGAATACTCAGACTGCCAGGTACAGTCTGCAAGTAATGTACACATTCATAAAACCACAAATAAAATACTACACAGCCATAATAACTTAAAGAGACAAAGATGTCAAGGCAAAAGACTGTTGCTGAGTAGTTGGTTTGGTTTTGAATTTAATGTTAGTCCTTCCATAAGGCAAAGTCCTTATGAACCCCATTACTCCATATGAACACCTTCTGTCCCTGCCTGCCTCTTTTCCTTTCCTTTTTTCTCTTTCCTGATTCTACACTATTTTCATATCTTCTTCTTCTTATAAATCCCTATGATTTATATAGGTATATAAAAAAAAGTATGTATATGGCTCTGCTGTTGAAGGATTATGGTGAAAATTTTAAAAAGCTTCAAGTTCTTGAAGCAAAGATATTTCATAAGTATAATTCTTATCATTTTAACTAGATCATCTTGTCTAGATGTGGTGCTCAGGGACATGGTTTAGTGCTGGAGTTGGCAGTTTCAGGTTAATTGTTGGACCCTATGAATTTAAAGGCTTTTTACAACCTAAATGGAAAAAATTAACCTAAATGGTTAAATGGTTCTGTGACTATAGATTGGGATCATTAAAGAAGGAACAAAGTTAGTTCAAATCTTCTCAAATGTGACAGGATTTTGAACTTGCTTCTTGCTTCCTTAGCGGAAACTGGAAACTTTTCCACCAGTGAACAAAACAGAAAATCTGTCACAATACAACAGTGCTGTCACAGACTAGGGCCCTGGCTTAGATTAGTCTTGAATAAAATGGATTTCTAAGTGCTGCTGAGTTGGTGCAGTGGGCTAAGAAATCCTGGGCTGAGACCAGTGGTGCTCTGCAGAAGACGGGACAGACTGGAGGAACCCTGTCACCTCCAGGCTGTGAGGTCTGGGAGCTCCTTTTTAGGTGATTTGTGCCTTGTGGCACTCAGCTGCCTGATGATTTTAGCCTGTGTCAGATAAGAGCAGGCAGCTTGAACAACTTTAATCTGGAAAAGAAAAAAAGAAAAGTAAGGCAGCAAATAATAAGACTCCAAAACCAATCAAGTAAATAATCCTTATTTTTCATGATACAGTAATTAGCCAGCAGAAAAAGTGGGGGAAGCAAAAAGAGCCTGGATAAATTAAAATGATTGACACAAAAGTGTGCTACAGCTACATTGGAAAGTAGGTTGGAATAACAGTATAAAACCTAGAAAAGGAAAAATATAGACTGGATAATAGAAGAAACATTCTTCTTTCCAAATATTTAGCTGTGGAAGTGGTCTATGTAAAATAAGAAAACATTGCAAATTATGCAGATATTTTTAAAATGTTAGGGGGAAAATTACATGGGCAAGGAGTTAAGGTAAATGTCAAGATATTTTTTCACTGTATACAAGGAAGTATCTGCTCTTTAGATATGAAAATTGATGTCTACCAGGTATTTTTAGATCTGTGTACAATTTTTACATTGAAGTCAATGAGGCTTCATTAGTGTGAATGTAAAAAAAAAGGGATTTTTTCCTTCTGTTCTAAGTGTTGATGCCATTTTCAAAAGTATTATATCCTAAGGTCGTCTGAATGCTCTAAACAATTTTCTGCTGTAAATTTTCCTATGGGCTTAGATTTAAAATAAAATTCTAATACTGTTATTGCAGGAAGCAACTTTTCATCCATAAACAAATATAATACAAATTTTATCCTGAACTATATCTCTAAGGCCTAAAAATGCAAAACTTTAGTTCTGCATACAAAATATATAGGTGCAGTTATGGTTGTAATTTTTTTAAATTTACTGTTCATGTAAATGCACAGTAAATCACATAGTGTTCAGTCTTACAGAATAATTAAGGCTCTCTACCCAGCCATTCAGCATAAAACCATGTATTTGGAAATTAATATGCATAATAAAATAGAATAAAAGTTGAACACATGTGTTAGAGTTATCTTGTTTGACTTAAAAAAAATTTTAATGAAAAGAAAAGGAGCAGCATAAAAGAACAATGTTGTTTCTGTGAGAAGTTATATCCTGATCAGGTTGCTGCACGTCACTAAGAATACCACAGACAGCTTAGTGGTTTGTTGAGACAAACTTCTCTGGCAAAGGTGATCTTATATTCCAATCACCCCTTGTTAAAAAGACATAAAAAGAAGATTAGCATACAGCCAGCAGGGCTCGTGCAGTGGGTTCTCTTGGCTCATCTTGAAGTGCTCCAGTGAGGTCTGGCTTGTTTTTTACTGTTCAGGATCATTTCTTTTGCCACTCATGGAAGTCTCAATGATTTAAAAATAATAATAGCACAAATAGAACACATGACCTCTAACCCGTTCCTCTTTGATTAAGTCTCATTTTATAACAAAACTATGACTAATGTCTCTTCCTTTGCCTTCAATAAACTATCATATAATCTGTCTATTATTCTTAATATCCTCTTGCCCCAATAAGACATTTGTGTTTTGTTTGGATTCCCCTGAATGGGGTGAATATTATATCTATAACCTACTGGAAAGCATTTCTTCTTAGACATATTGGCAGGGCTAATTTTGTTTTTACAGGTGTTTGTACTTGGAAAGGGGTTAGCCACAGTCTTGAAGGCTCTACCGCACTGGTACATCACAGGAGCACAGTGTGCTGTGGGTCCTTGAGCTGTGAACGGGAGGCAGGGAGGGAAGGTTAAATTAATCATTTATGCTTTATTTATACTTGCTCTTACTTGTGGAGTCGGACAAGCGGATGCCAGTTTTCCTCAGCTAAGGACTGTCTGTATGACATGATGTTTGATAGCTGGCAAAGAATAATTTATGTCATTTATATTGTAAATCAAAAAAAAGAGAAAGAATTACATAGGAATTGCTGCAGTGCTGCAGTTTTGTCTGACAGCTGGACAAGCTAAATAAATCCCCTTGGCTTGTCTTGAGAAATTTTGCTTTGATTCAAATAGATGTATCATCTTAATAATGTTTCTTTCTTATCCTTGCTAAGATTTCTCTTTTCATTTTACTATGAAAATTTGATCATGACTCAGTTTAGCAGATTTCTTGTGAGATGATCTGAGGGAGATTTTCTGGAGTGACTGTTGCTAAACTTGGATCAAGCTAAAAAAGAAAGAGTAGACAAAAATTAACTTGTGTTTCCCTCACCCCCTCCTTTTATTTTGGGGATTTAAACATGCAATTCCAAAATTTAAATTAACGTAATTTAAAGATTGTGTACCTATTCAGAAAAATGTCCCATGAACTTATAAAAATATGATTACATTCCATCGAAAGAAATAGGCTTAGTGTTTTGCTGAATGGGATTTAGACACATGGTTAAGTGCCTGCAGCATGGTCCTAGGCTATGTCTTCCTGAAAACCCTGTACTCAGATTAAATGAGCACCAAACAAACTTGTCATGTAAAAGAGATTCATGAAACCCTCCTGCATGAACAAGCTGTCAGTCAAACTTACTGCAACTGCACAGAAAATGGTTATTGGAAGCAGAAGGAGAGCAGAAACAAGCTGAGTAATCTATGGGCTCAGCCATAACAAGTTCAAAAAGGAAGTATTTGCATATCTCCTGTTAATGTTTTTCTCACCAGAGTCTCTTTAACAGGGAATTTCCAGTAACTTGTGTTGTCTTTTACTGACCACAGTACAATCAGCCATGTGCAGGTACCAGGCAGGGTGAGTCTGGCCAGGAGAGGTGACAGTCCTGTGCCAGAGGTGCCCTTTCTGATCTCAGTGCAAAGCACAAACCACTGACCTGCAGTGGAACAGCGCTACTAAACCAGGGATATCAACCCCAGCAGTGCTAAGCATCACTCCCAAACCAGATCTACAAGTGAATGTGGATCCTGTCTTTGCTTGGCAGTGCTTTGAATAAGATAGAAAGGACATGGTTTATTAGTAAAATCATTGCTGTAGTAGAAATATGGTTTTTATCATAACTTAATTCTTTTTTAGGGGGATTGGTGCTTTCCTTTGGTACATCTACTGCCTACCTCAAGTATCCAATCTGACAAGTCATTAGATTTACATATCAATTCCTTTATTCTTTGGCATGATACAACAATAGAAAAATTTCATTTTTGCCTAGTGATTGAATATTAGAGCACAAACCCACCATATTTGCATTTATTACTATAGTTTGAGGCTAGAACTGGTTTGTTGCATTGTCTTTTGACAACATTGCATGAACTCAGGAGCCAGTAAATGCTGAAGTAGTCATGTATATATTAGTGTGACTAACTTGCACAAATGTTATGAGGCTACAAAGGACATTTGAGGAGATAAAATTTGACCACACACCACCAAGTATACGTGTTCTACATGACTTTGTTAATAAAAATAAATGAATGATGCTAACAGATTTAAGTTTGCCAGCAAGGACATTTTCTTACAGATGATGAATCAAAATCATGGAATAGTATTTCAAGTTACATAATATTTCAAGGTAAATGATCTAGTATATCAGGTTTTCAGACTTTAAAATGAGTATAAATGAGGAATGAAGAAAGTCTTCTAATGTGTTTTTTCACTTTGGCTTGGTTAGCAAATTTCTGTTTTAGGCCATGAAACACAAGGATCTGATATGTATTACTCAAAAACGTGCTGAATTTGAGGGACACAGATGGGAAAAAAATTGTATGTATAATCACATTCATTACACTCTTCCCCTATTTCTCTGTTCCTAGCTATGTGTCGAAGTAGCATACTGCAAAGTGTGTTTTGAAATGGCTGCATCCATGCTCTTATACCCAGAAGCACATTTTTTTCTAGATGAGAAAACTAATTTTTAATGTTCTGGTTTAATTTCCTTTCAAAATATAGAAGATAAACCTCTCTCAAAATGTCCAAATTTATAGCAACTACAGTCAAAGTTTTTCTACATAACTCCCTGCCTGCAGGTTTCCACTGCTGATATACAGCAGCTAAAGGATAAGGCTACCTAGTGTTTTCTTAAAGAAGTTATACAAGAAACAAGAAATATCTGTTCCTCTTCAAGTTGTTTCATCCTCATAGTTGGTGAGTTTTCTTTGTTAATCTGAAATGCAGTCACAGGATTTCACTGGTTTTGGTGAAACTGGTGCAACAGTTGTGCATATCTCCACTACGATCTTGCTCATGCCCTACAAGAGCCATAGATATTTTAAAAGCAAACAAACAAGGGGATCAGGAACCCAAAACTCCAGTAACATCTGCAACACATGTGCAGCCTTATTTCTATACATCTCTTTTGATCCTGCTTCCTGGATGCTCATCTGCAACACCATTCCCATTCCTCTGCTGTCGCTGGGTGGTCAGACACAGATCCTGAACGGGTTAATACTTTGGCATCTAACCCACACTTTAAAGTGTTCATTTCAAATTTTGTCCTGCAGTATACAAATCATCAACCTTGTGTTTTTGAACAACATTTGGGTTTGTTTTTTATCCTGTATAACCTAACAAAGTAACAAACAAACATCCACATAAGGATGGTATTTTGTTTGTAAGATCAAGCTCTTCAATATGATTATTCAAGAAGCTTTGACTCTGCTGTGCTGTGTGTCAGTCTCTCCTAGAGAATGTGGAGAGATCTCCTGGAGAAGCAGTCTGTGATTATGTGCTGATATACCACAGGGTAACTGTGAGCTGCCATTTCCTGACTTTCAAGTAGCTCTTCCAGCTAAAATTTTTGCACTTTCTAACGTAGGTTTCAGCTATGTTGTTTCATTTTTTGTTTATTTGTTTGTTTTGTTGTTTTTTCCCCTTTAGTTTCCTAGGTTTGTCGTGTTTGAGAGATTTTTTTAAAGAAGAAGACACAGAGCTACAATTATGACATGACCTTCAGCTACAAAACAGATTTATGCCATTTGCACTACAAAGCATATTGGCACATCAACTTGCAGCACATGGTCATCATGCTTAGAGTGGAAATCATATGCTGGGGGTTTTTACAGCTGAAGAGTGGCTGAAAATGGGATAGTTATGCTTTTTTTTTCTCTCCTGAAAATTCAAAATATAAGCAGGAAAATCAAAATTAAAAAAAAATAAAATCTTTCACTGCACACAGGCGTAGAATGAATTTTGTCTGCTAAAGAGAAGACAAATTTAATCTAAATTTAATGTCTAATTTTAGTTTCAGGCAAATAGCAAGAAGGAAAGATTATGACACCTCTTGAAAAATATTGGCAAATATCTGACAATGGCAAGTGACAAGCAAGCTAAAAGGTCAGGTGTTTATAATAATCAGTGATGTGAATTACACTCTTGAAACCTACTTTGAAATTGTACATGTTGAAATGATGCACAGGGAAACTCCTACATCCAACTGACAAGAAATGAGAGGGGACTACATAAATGAGATAGGCAAAATATCCTAATAAAAATCTTGAAAAAATAGTTATGTTTTCCTCTGAAGTTCTTTTGGGGACTCTGAGCAAATCACAAATGAGCAAAGAGGATTACAATCTAGAAACATGAAGCAGCTTCCTAAGACTTTCAGGCTTTCTTTGATGCCATGACTTGAAGAATAACAATAGAGCATCCCCTGTATAACAAGAGATGAAAGTATTCCTGTTTGTCCCACTGAAGAGTTAGTATTTTACCCACTGTCTGGTTATTATTATGAATGTTTATTTTAGTGCCAGTGATATGTTTGACCCTGCATTAGACACAAGAGTAAAAGGCAAAACCTACATAATTTACATTCTGAAAATATACTTTTAGGTCTGTGAAAAATAGAGATGAAGTGATATTATAGAGTAAGGAATTATTTGAAGCTGCAACTAAATCTCTTGGTCTCTTTATAGGAGAAAATAAATTTTTCAGATAGGTCTGAACATGAGATAAGTAAGATCATTTCTCCTTGAACTACATGATGCAGTTCACTTCTTGCTATATCCTGTGGTCTCACATGAAATGCAAATCATAACAGCCCAAAAGGGTAACTGCTCTGCTGTATAACACATTGTTCACCATGTCCCAGACTACTTCTTTGAAAAACAACACTCAGCTTAGGGGGTCTACCAAATCAGAAATTAATTTAGTGCCCTCTCAAAATTTTAATAATATCTGCTGCCCTCACCTCCGGCTGCTCCACTGGGTATGGTGGAATAATACTGGATCTGCACTCTCCAGAGTTAAAGCCTCCTATTGTCACAGTGAAAGTTATATACCCACTGTGATTTTGAGGTACTTATAAAAGCCCATAAGCTGGCCAAAACAAACTCACTAGATGTGAATCAGCATTTCAATGTGGAAGAATTATGATTCATTATATTTGAGGCCAAGATTTAAAAAAAAGAGATACTTGGCTAGAAATGTAGTTAAGAAACTGTCAGCATATCCATTAGGGGGTCCTGCTATCAATCCTTAGCAGCAAATGGATGTTAAAGCCTTCAGCAAAACAGTAAGCAGGTACCTGTGGATGATAGCTGTTTTTACAGCTCCAGCAAAACTTACCAAACACTTTTCATTTCAAAAAACGTGTAGTTTTACTTTTTGTTAAACAGGAGCAGGACCAGGAAAATCACCACATAAAACCAATAAACCCTTGATTTTTTTCTGCCTGCAATGAAGTTGTTCATAATTATGGTGTTACACCAATTAAAATAAATAGTTTCTCCTTGAGTGCCTGAATGCCAGCTCTCACACTGAAAAACTTTTCATCTTTCTTCATCCTAAGGAATGCTTTAAAATCTCTGAAATCAGTAAACTGTAACAGAAACTCGTGCTGCTCTTTAATGCCACTAGTAGTAACAACCAAATTTCTGTAAAATGTGCTGGTTTAAGCTCCTGTGATCCAGGAACAAAATAAGTGTGAGAAAAAATAAGGACATGTTCCTAATGAGACAGAGAAAATCTGTGGGTCAGAGGACTGCTGGCAGAATATCCCTCTGCTGCATGGTGGAGTCCAGCTGTGGCAGGGAGCCACCAGTGAGAGGTCAGATACAGGCAGTGGGGTGAGACACAAGAAGGTGAAAGCTGCCAAATGGTCTCTGTGTCTTATCCTAGCAGAATGCTCCATATATGCCTGGGAAAGCCACCTGTGCCTCAGCCCTGTGTCTGCACAGACACTTGGGTGGTGGAAGAGGTCAGATTTCATTGCTCACGTGGTAGAGGTGTGAGCTCTCTTGCAGAACTGTCAGGGTGATGATGGCCAGAGAATCTCCCAGCCTACAGTTCTCTCTGCTCAGTCCCCACTCACCCCAGATCAAGAGGATGAGCCATTTCTTGGAAAAATAATAGGAGTCTGTCATTGCAGATTGGTGCCTTACAGCAGGATTTGAAGGCAAAGGAGAGGAGTTATATTGTCTTGGGTAGGAATGGTCCCTTCCTTTCCATCCAGGTTCAAAAATCTTTCAGCCACAGACCATTGTCATCAGAGAAGTTGAAAATTAATTATGTCCACAGTAAGAAAATGTAAAACTAGTGGGAAGATAACCAGTAAAGTTGTTTTCTGAGTGGCCTTGGGGAAAACAGTGGGAAGGTGCCAGTGAGTGGAGCTTTTCAAGACTCAAAAGGACACTCAAAATCCCTAATTAACTTTAAAGTCAATAGCCCTGCTAGTACTACAGTTGCCTTCTGAAAAAGCAAATTATCCAAACACATTGTCAGCTACTTGCCATTGATTTTTTTAGGGCACGGAAAGTTTAATGCAGGGACAGATGTACTTCTGAAGTTTTTACATTAGGCTTACCTTTAATTTATTAATGGAAATTAGTAGTTACTTTCTTGGAATAAGGAGTGTTATAAAATCTGATTTCTGCCTATAATGGGCATGGTGGACCTTTAGAGACTGGATCAGGCTCAGCTTTTTAATGCTCTTGAGCTGAGGATAAGCTTGAGCTTAGAGTTGCTGTGAAGCCTTGCAGGCACTGGAGAGAGAAACACTGGGAAACAGCTTCTCTTCTCTCCTCACTCCGAATTAGGGAAGTGAGGACGCAGTAAAATGCATCCAAAGGACACCATAAATAAGAATTTAAAAGGGTTATGAAACCTGAAACTGCCTCCTTCCTAGCTTCAGTAAGCAGTTATTTCCTATGCCATCTTCCCTTTGAGATTAGATACACTTTCATTTAAAATAATCTCGTACTATACTGAAGGTCAGTAGTGGAGGGAGATCTTAATCTGTCTCCTATAACTTTTCTTGCTGAGAGCTGTTCCAATTTGTGAAATCAGTTTCCCCCAGCATGGGGCTTAACTGGGAGGAGGGCAGAGTATGTGCCTTCCGAAATTAAAAAGCCCCTGTGGTGCTGTTAATCAGTAACTATTTTTGCTGCATGCAAGCATTATAGTCACTCAGCTTTGAACATTAGAGATGAACAATACAATGAAAGATTAAAACAGTTTAGCTTTACAGCTATTTCATTATTTTTCATAGTACTGCTGCCAGCTGAAGGGTGTTACAGAGGCTCCATCTCTGATCCCCTGTGAAGTAAAAAAAAGCTGAGCTTTTGGAAAACATTGCCTTACTTCTCTGTAGAAAGATTAGCTTTCTAATACTGTTTTGGTGTGTATTAGTATAACAGCTATACCTTCTTCAGTACATCTCCAGTTTTGGAATTCTTACCTAAAATTCCCCAAAATATTCAGTTAAAAATTCCAGACAAATTTAGAGGTAATCCTCAAAACATACACGAGTTCAGACACAGTTAAACATGCACCTGGTATGAGAGTAAATCCTCAAGAAAAGCTGTAGCTCGGTGGGGCTGTATGAGTGCACCTGGGGTCTAGGTGAATGTGTTTGCTCTTACATAGCTCCTGCCAATTACAGAAGCCCTGGATTGAAAGTGTCAGTCTCTAGGGCTATCAAATATTTCTGATACATTATCAAATTAATGACACACAACTAATGATGATGGGAGAAATATGCTCCCAGTATTCCCACTGGGAATTTTCATGGGCTGCCAAGATCTGACACATATAAATTGACTTTAATAAAAGTCACAACAGGAGAGCTGAGACCTTAATTACCAACATGCCAATACTCAGTGAGTTTGAAAGATTTTGGTTTGAATACAATTATTATTAGCTTTCTATTTTTAAAAATAGAAAAAATGGAAGGGCAAGGCACTAAAGTAGAAAGAGAGATTACGGAAAAAGGAAGAGAAATGAACATGTTTATGCTTTTATGTAGATTTTTTAAAATAAATGTCTGAAGGAAAAGGAGGTGACCCCTTCTGTGATGACTTTTTTATATTTTCCTTTAGGTTTCTCCCATCATCAGGTTGCCTGTTCTCAGTTTGTGTTCCCTGCAGAGGAAGGCCAGGCTTCCTGAAGCGTTTGAAAAGTAGCTGCCACAAATCCAGACCCAAAAAACATGTTTCTCATGACTAGTGAGGTAAAGAACCTAAGAGACAAAATACCACAAGAAAGGGTTAAAATAGTTTTTCAGTACTGTGTCTGCAGTATGCCAAATGCGCCAGAAATGACCCAGGAACTGTAAAAGAAGGAACTTCTTTTACAGAGTTAGTTTTCTAACATGCTGCAGTTATTTTTAAAATTTCTGAATTGTAGAACCAGGCTCTCTGAGTTACACTAGTTCTGACTTAATAGGGTGGTACAGTGCTATGAAATCTGTCTCTGTGGCTGGTAGCAGCATTTTCTAAATCTTTAGGTGGTTTTGTGGGCACAAAAAATCTTATCTTGGTGCAGATGTCTAGTATGGTTTGATACTGCTTCTTCAATACAACCACATAGGAACAACACTGAGATTTAAGATTTTAAATAAATAAATTCATTTTAGAATAAGTTGGTTTCAAATGGGATATAGCATATCCCTTTAATTATATATATAAGAACTATAGCATATGATTAGTGAGACTTGGGAAAATATTTATCAAGACAGAAGAGATGGTGGTGACAGTCAGTCATCATTCTGACAGCTTCCATGTCATAGTCACAAAAAGTATATATAAAAGAGAACCATGAATACAGAAACTATGATAAAACAGCACACTTCAGACATTTTTTTGCATTTTGTTACTTGTGACCTACACATGTAATTTCACAACTATATCATAATCATTCAAAAGGCTTGTGTATCTTATTAATATTAACCATTCATGATAACTATATCAACATGGTTGAAGGGATGGATAGATACTCCTGAAGGAATCTGGAGATACAAAATGCGTGGACAAACACTAAAATTAGCTTTTCTTAAAAAGGATGTTTGTTCTCTAGCAATTAAGAATGTGAACCTCATTTGCATTCACTAAGCTATCTCTGAACACCTATGTAAAAATTTCCATTTAAAAAGGCTTTAAATTTCTTGCTGCTTGTGTTGTAAAACAACGACAGATTTTGGCCATGGTTTTGTGCCAAAAGTCCAAATTTGTGATTGAATTTTCCTTTTTCTAACTAGAATTGTACATTGCTGAATTGCTGCATCTATGTTGATTTCTGGTACTCATTTTCCCCTGCTAATTTAAAGGTTCAAGCACATCTAGGAGTTGTCATATTAAAGAGAGAATTTTTTTTCAAGACAGCTACAGAATTTTCTTGATGAAGAGAAAAGTAAATCTGTATGTCATCAACCCAGAATAGCAATTTAATAAATGGCTTTCCCCAGAGACAAGGTGCGCATGCTAAAAAATATACAAAGTGCCAACCAACCTAGTTCAAGTCCCTTTGGGATTTCACAAAGTATAAAGTGTAAAAGCAAAGCAAAACCCTGCTTGTATCAAAAACTGTCTTGAAATAAAACCCAGTTTTTAAAAAGACTTATAAGACAGGAACTAATATTTTCCTTTGTTTATACCTTCACGATGTGCCTCTGCCCCCTCTCCTCCCACCCCTGCTTTTAGTCTGAGAGCAGTTCATACTTGTTATTGACAATGAGAGAGATACTCTTTTAGGCTTTTCTTCAGAGAAGCACTGAAAATCAGCCACTGATATGTTTATTTGAGAGCTGAGGCTGGAGCAGAGAAAATAAACATTGTCAATATGTTTGGTGTTAAGGTGAATGGCATCAGGTCCTCCCAGTTTGACTTGTAAAGTCTCAGCAACTGTATTGCTGTGTGCTGGTGTTTTAGCAGGCCATAGACTGGCCTCTAAAAGGAAGGGAAAAGTACATGATGTTTGTACAGCTGAAAACAAGATGAAAAACCACAGGCCCCGTCTCACACTCCATTAGACCCTAAAGTCCATGGAGTACTGCACTCAACACATAAACACTCAGTTTGTGGAAAACTTTTTCAATGTGTGAAAGAAGGGAACAAAGCCTGGAGTCAGAACAATGAACATCTATGTATGCAGTGAGCAGCCAGTGCAAAATGCAATGGCAACGCTCAGTTAAACAAACAGCTGATACAGAAACACATTTGTCACATTAATAACTCCCAATAAGGTCTCTTGGGAATGTGTCTTGATATTCCAAGTGCACTGGGATGTGTGCAGTCTATAGATAAAGTAGTTATTCTTTTCTTCTCACTTTTTATGAGTGGAAATAAGAAATAATGCCTCTGGTGTATACAGACAGAGACCTTGGCATAAGCAATAGGAGGACGTGGTTTGCATGTCCTGTACTGACATGAAAACTCTTCTGCAATATTTTGTAAAAGTATATTAAGGAAAAAAAAATACATTCAATACATACTTGCTATACAGTTGTGTGTATTGCAGCTCTGCTCTAAACTGTCTTCATTCTGCTACCTAGTATAAAAAAATAGTACTCTCCTGTGTCATTACTTTGCAATAGGAAACACAGAATATAGGCAAAATAATAAACAGGGGTGTTACATTCAGTTGTAAAAAACTCTTCCAATTTTGAAAAGGGCAGTAAGAACTTTTACTATATTTGTCTTTGAATTCTTTGGGGCTATCTAGCTACAAATTTCCAGAACCTGTACAGCTTATGAGTAAGATGTGAACCAACATAATGATACTAAGAATTACACTGTATGAAACATGACTTTAGGACTAACAAGAAGGTGTCAGATGGGGTGTTTACAGTGTTTGCAGCTGATGAGCAAAACAGATTTGCTTCTACAGATTAAAGAAAATATTTAAAAACTCATTTCTATTCAGGCATTAGGACTGTTTAAAACTGTATTTGCCAGTACCTCAGAACACTGAATGTCAGCAAACAAATAAGATCTCATTCTCCCAGCCAGCATATTTATTTAGATAAGGAGGATCAGCTGTTTAACTCACATGGTGAGACGGTGTCAGGGAGAGTTTCATAATGCACGGCCTCTTGTTCAATTACTGCACTTTGCCACTACTCTCTCACCCTTTAATCTAGGTGTAAGAGTTAGAGCTGCAGCAAAGCAGGGTGAAAGGGGCATGGCAAAAGGGAGAAAATATGCCTAAATCCTACCAGCTGCTGTGAAGAAAGAGAAGCTGAAGGTTAACAGGAGTAGACAGGCAGGAAGCAGCCACAGTTGGGAGGAATCTGAGAAAGAGAACCAAGGAAAAGATCACTTTGGGATTCAAAATGCCTCTCTCTTACCCCATGGGGCTCCATTGATAACAATATAGCTTCTGATTAGTTTGTGGCCAATTAAAACCTGTCTACCTGTTTGTAGACAGGGAGGAAACTGAATTTTAGGTGCTGAGCTGAAGGTCAGTTGAGATTTTTCAAATATTGGTGATTATTTTACTGGCATCTTGAAACAGTTTTTAAGAGCTATACAGTAACCCTGTTTTAACAGAATAATTTCATGATTGTTTTAAGGTTTGGTGTTGAAGAATTCAAGTTAGTTGGTCTTTCAATTATTACATCCAAATACCAGACCTTTAAATACATTTTCTGACTTCCAGAAGTACTGAAATGCATCTCTTGCATCTTTGTAGAGTGCTACCATGAGGTCTAAAAATCAAGCCAATTTTCAGTGATATGTGTGTGTAGAGGAGGATTTAAACGACCTGACTGTAGAAAATCAAATGTGCTTCTCGGACTCCTGCCCATGATCTTAATGCTTCTCTTCTAATTTCTGTCAAGAAAGTCTGAAATTATTTTGGTTTAGAATTGATTTTGGAGGTGAGCTTGTCTACATCCCTTTCTTCAGTTTCACACATCATGAAAGTCAACATGCAAAAATGCACAGTTTTAAAATCATATGATTTTCCCTGGTTGGAAGCTCAGCTCAGACTTCCATTAATATAAAACAAACAAATATAAAAAACATTATTGTTGTGTCCCAATGCATTAGTTTAAGATTGATATTATTGTAGCCTTTTTAGAACTGTGTTTTTGCAGGAAACTCTTTCCTGAGGTACTCCAGTGATTTAAGCGCGGTCAAAAAGCTCAAAATGATTCAGGAGATGCTTCACCTTAACACAGTTCCCAATCAGAAGTGCATACAAGACTGCATCAGGGCTCCTTTTCTTCATCTCATGCATTTTTGAGGTAATAGCAGCAGACTGTGTACCCTGGACAGCCTCACACTTCAGATTTGTCACGCAGTCATCGCACCGGTGGGATGCAGCCCGACCCTGACATTATCTCAGGGGCGCTGAAACAGCACCTCCTCCCCCATCCTGCCAAAAAATCAGGTGAGTGTGTGTAGGGCCACATGGCCCAGAGGAACCTGGGGCCAACTAATGTGAGGCTGTGGCTAGTCCTGGAGGGATCCTGCACAAGGCAAGGTGGGGATGGGCCACTCATGCCAGCCATGGCAGTGGGTGAGGATCACTCCCTGGGGGCACCCTGCATACCCAGACAGTGATGCTGCCTCGTGGGCCAGTGACCACTGCAGATGACCCCAGGATCAGGAGTGGCCCTTACAGTGGACAAGGTCCTGCATCCTCCCCTCCCACACTAAGCCTGCTCTGGTGTGGGGCTCTGCTTCACTATCGTACACAGCAGCTAATTTTTGTCATTTGCAAATATAATGATATAGTTTGCCTTGTTAATATTGCAGCAATTGCAATAATTACAGGGTTCCTAGCTGTCAGGTTTTCAGAGAAGTTTTGAAGCATGAGCATTTAATTCTTAAAGATGAAAAATTAAAAGTGAAGTTTATTTATTTTGATGCTTAAATACCATGATTTAAAAACCAATCTCCCTATTCAAAGATTACTCCATAAAGAAAGCATTATAAATGTACTAATGTGAGTAATATTACAAAGCTTTAAAATAGCTTTTTGCTTTCCCCCTTTCATTTAATATTTCCAATTCATTATGAAAAAGAAAAATCAACAGCAGACCGCTGGAAGGTTTACCTTACTTTTCTAAGATAGTAAATGTCTTGAAATACCAAGAAATATAAAGCAAATATTATCTGAGATAGTACAAATAACTTCACATCTCAACCTATACTCTTAAGTTTTGCAATTGAAGATATTTATTTTTGTTTCATTCTCTTTAGAAAAAAAATTAATGAGTGGCATTTGCTGAATAATGTTTAAACATTTTTGTAATGTATGTCCTTTCCACCCCGGCTCTTTCTTTCCCTGACAGTATTAAGTCTGTAACACAGAAATCCTCACATTCTCCAGATGGTAGCATAAATTTTCAGGTCAAGTGATATTAAAAATAGATGATAGCCCAGACCTCATGAGTCTCTACAGAAAGACTAAACAGTCACAATAGGGAATATCATTGTTTTGGTTTTCTTTATGAGGTTTTATGTACTCAGCTGTTTCTTCAACGTGCTCTCAGTGCAGGGAGACCCTGATCACTCTGAATTCCAGTTCCACCTCACTTCCTACCCTTTATACTTTCTAAGCCCCATGCCACACAAGTCAAGGGAAATATATCCACACAGCTGCACCATCAGCCCCTAATGTGCTCTGCACTGCCGATACTCCTGCTCTGCACTTCAGAGTATTTATAACCGCAAATGAGTTCTTGAATAACCTGCTCTTACAGCTCCTTTGGAGGAACACAGTCCACCCCAGGGCATTTTGTCTTTTTGATTAATGGATAGGACCTCTCTAAAAAGTCTGCTGAAAATAAACTCTTTTAAGAACAGGAAGTCATGAAAGTGCATCATAATAGAATACATCTTTGAGTTATCGTATTTTGTAGGCAGACAGTAACTGCCAGCTAAGGGGTTGAGCTTGTCTCAGGTGGTTTCCTAGCATGTCTATGAGGGACTATTAAAAAACAAGGTAGCTTCAGGGTGGCACAGAGCCCCAGAAGCTATTTCATCTTTTATGTCTGGTTCTACTTGGGCCAGATCTTAAATAGATGTTTCTCACGTGGCCCTGGGCATTTGCAGTTCAGAAAAATAGCTTTTCAACCATGAAGGCTGCTTTTCACACCCAAGTGGAACTGGCAAATAGCCAAACCATCTGCATCACTTTTATTTACATAGTAATAATACTATGGGAGGAAAAGAAGCTCTGTGGCTTATCAGTTTTCTTTGACCTGTGTGGCTAGTACTTAGATATTTTCTTGTTAATCTACATTTGGGGATTTTAATTTTTTCTGCAAAAGACAAAAAATAATGAAGACAATAATTCTTCTCTAATGTCCCCTTGCAGTGGGATGGACATGTCTTTCATAGGTAAACCTGCCAACCCAACTCATTAGCACCATTCCAGGAGAAAAAACCCTGCTGGGCGAAACACCAAAGTGAGCTCAGGAATTGCAGTGAGGAGCTACTCTTACAAAATAGAGACAGGCTACATCTACCATAGCAACTTTAGTAGCAGCAGCAGCAAAGCTGGTGGGCAAAAGAATCTGTGCTTAGGACCTGACACCCATTCTGTTCTCATTTCAGGGGTTTTCTTCAGCTTCAGTAAAGGCTCTGACACCTGGAACAAAAGCTTGTGAGCATTTAGAGGTTTGATAGAGGTCTCAAGGTTTAATTTCATCTGAAAGGAATTCAGTTTGTGTGCCCTGAGGTTCCACAATGTGTCTCATGTGTGGTAAGTGGGGCCAGGCCATTAGATGAGTCTCTTAAAAGAAAATTCTCCTGATCTAAACCACATCATTAATATAAGCATAGCCAGCATGTAACAGAACTGAAACAGAGTTCCCTCCTGAGAAACTGCTTTTCAATTTCAATATTATATGCATAAATTTTAAAATCTCCATTCTGCAGCCAGGGATGCGTGACTGAGAAGGCTTGCCTTCAAACACCACAGTGCATCCAAATTTTTCTCAGCAAGAGCAGATCTGCTCCATGAGAGCAGGGGACACCTCTGAGGAAAGGTGCACACTGTGGCCCCCTAGGAATGCTGTGTAATTCCATCTCCATGAGTCACACAATAATGCCAAAATACTCTCTCAGGAAACTATGCTGTGCTGCCAGCCACAGGAACAGCTGCAGCTCTGCAGAAAAGCAGTTCAAGGATTTTCAGTATGCGCTCTGTAAGTCATGACCAGACAACACCATGTTGCCTCTGCTGAATGGCCTTAAATTTCCCTCAATTTAAAGCTATGTGAGTTGGTATTTTCCTTTCTTTCTTTTTGCCAGGGAGCTTTTCTTTACTGTGGGCTGTCCCTAATCAGAGTGATGTTCTCAGTTGTCGGGAGCCTGCTCCAAAGCTCTTGTTTTTGATTGTGTCATCTGTAGCTACCCTCGGTGTCTGTTACCAGGCAGTGCTCTGGTGTGGGCACAGCAGCCCTTTGTACCACGGTGTAGTTATCTGTTGAAATCTGTGCTCTATTCCTCTGTTTACACTTCCCCATGTTTGCTTGCTTTCCAAACTGCTACCAGACATCAGGTTGCTGGTTTTAAGTGTCTGTCAACAGTCATCACCAAATCCTTTCCCTGATCAGTGTTTTGCAGTCTGTGACTGGGGACCATACTTTCTACTCTTTTTGTCAACACTCCACTTGTTATTTACTGTTTATTTAACAGCCTGGTAATCTCCTCTGTCTGTGCCTGCTTTTAACTCCAGATTTGATTCATCTTCTTCTCAAGGGTAGAATCAGCCCTTCCTGTCTCATAGCTTTCTTATATGCCCACTAGTTCATCTGTTCTTCATTTTAGGACATACAGTGTAGGCTTAACATTAAAATTCAGTGTCAGTAAATATTATACAAATAATCCTCATCTTATCAATGCTGTTTTCAGCTTATTTTGAGTTTTCATCAACTCTCCAGAGTAGAATATTTCTATGCCTGCTGGTACTACTTTTGCTGTGCAATCAAATGTATGAAATCACCTTCGGCATATTTAGTGCTTTAAGTTATCTCTTGCTCTCAAGTAACAGGATTAGCAAAGGAAAATAGCTCCAGGTGAGATCTATACAGGGCTAGTGAAAAGGCATCTGAAAAAAAAGGGATTTAATTTGTGTGGTGCTGGGGAAATACAAAGTTTGATGAGAGCCAGCAGCATCAGGAGGTTTCAAGACACACCTAAGGTTGCTCATTACAGCTGCTTCCAGTTCCTTAGTAATTAAAATTTGCATAGATTAACAGTTTGGGACCAATTTGAATCTGCTTCAGTAAATACCTGAACTGTTCACAAGGGGTTGTCAATATTTTATCTGTGAGAGAAAATTGTTGGAAGAAGACGGAAAATTGTTACAGACATTTATCCAACATGTATATGTCTTGATCATTTTAATTGTTACATGGAAAGTAATAAATTAGAATTGAATACATGGTAAATGAACTATCTTAAAATTTTTCTGTTGGACTTTTCCTTTAATTACATCAGAAGTTTAATTCATGTATTAGAAGCTGGAGGAGAAATTGGACTAAAGGAAGAAGAAAAATGCACATATTCAGCTTTTAAATATAAACAGGGTCCCGTTTGGAAAACAGACACCTTTATCAGTATTAAACTCAATATTTAGAAAAACATCGTTTCTCTACTAACCAGGCCTATGTTTTTGTGATCTTCAGTTACATGATTTTGTTGCATAGAAACAGAATTTTGTTTTCTAAAGGGGTTTGACATTTAGCTGCTTATTAAACTGGCAAAAAAACCTGAAACATTTAACATTTTCTAGAAACCAGACTTCCCAAATGTTTTCTTGTTTTGGATTGATGGTTCTTCATTTGACAGAATGGAAACATTTAATTTTCTTATGGTTTGTGTGGGCAGGATTTTGATCATATATTATATGAGGTAAACTAAGAAAAAATAAATGAAAAGTTATGGCAGAATAAAATTGGAAATATTAAATTGCGAATATAGCCTCAAGACATGTTTTGAAATTGTCAAAAGTGCTGTTCTCTTTCTTGGAATGAAATTCCAGCAAAACAAACTGTTTCTGTCAAAATTGCATATTATGTATATGGGATTTGCAGTACACAGGATTTGCAGCAGAGTTTCTGCTAATAAACCACAATTTTTAAAATAACCTTATTTTTTACTGAACCTTAGGCAAAGAAGAATGATCCAGTTTTTGAGACAGACTCTAAACACAACACTCACCATTGCATGCCTTATATAATTAATTCTTCTGATTGTGTTAGTATCCAAACTTTATAAAGTGACCTAGTTTTTTCCCTGTGTTTGACAATTCAGTGAAACAGACTGGGTAAGATAAAGCCATATAAAAGAGAGATAATTTGGTAAGGCAGGCAGAAGAAACATTATTATGCAAAAGTTTGATTGTGCTTTTAAACATCCACCTGAGGCTCTTCCTCTTTGTTTGTGTGTATCTCACCTCTCATTATCAATGTCACCTGCCACTTTCATGTCCTATCCAAGCTCATTTCCAGTCCTCTAAACATGGCCACATTTTTCTTCTGAATTCAGTAAGGTCTACAAGGTTGTAATATTCAGGCTGCTTAAATGTAAGCCTAAACACAGATATGAAGATTTTTCTTTAAGCTACACAGACTGCAATGATGGGAAAAAAAAGTCATATAGAGTTTAGGAAATACTTGCTGACTCTGACAGGTACAGCCCTACAGAGGGCTTATGCCTTATGGCATGTTCCCAGTGAAGTCAGATGAACTTCAAGAATGCTTTGAAAAATAGTAAAGGGTGAAAATAGTTGTATAAAAATATAAAATTTTTCCCCTGGAATTGATTTAAGTTCTTTAGTAAATAATAAATTCAAGAATTCAAACCAGCTAGGAAAATTACAACAATCCAAAACCTTCAAGATAACTTCTGCAGATCCTGGAGTGAAAGGATGACATCAAAAAGGCAAAAGCAAAAAAAGTGCTCCTACACAGGTCCTTCAGAGTACACCATGTATGTTGCACTGTTTTGGAAATGCACATCTGAAACCTGTGCTTCTTAAGGGATGCTGTGGTTTAGCTTGGAAATATCTCTCCTTGGAGCTTCATTAGTCTAGTCCAGGTTCCTCAATGACTTTTGAGGATGAGGGTTATCAGAGAAAGATTTAAGAGACTCCAGAGTGCAAACATCAGTTGTGAAATAGGACAGGACAAGATTAAGCACACTCACAACACCTGAAATATAACTGTGCACTAGGGAGTGACCAATCATTTAAATGGTTGCTCCCTATTAAATCCATCTGCACTTTTCTCAGCCTTCTTTAACATTTTAAGAGCCTGGGCTGCCATACTGAGGCAGCTATGGAGCATGTCATTCCCTTTAATGACAGTGACCCACAGGACATGTATGATTTCACATGGAAAGGGAAAGGAAAGGAAAGGAAAGGAAAGGAAAGGAAAGGAAAGGAAAGGAAAGGAAAGGAAAGGAAAGGAAAGGAAAGGAAAGGAAAGGAAAGGAAAGGAAAGGAAAGGAAAGGAAAGGAAAGGAAAGGAAAGGAAAGGAAAGGAAAGGAAAGGAAAGGAGGAAGGAAAGTCTGTGGCACAAGCAAATACCACCTAAATATATCCACAGAAAATGTTTTCATCTGCTGTAAGTTTTGATATGATAGCCTATATTTTGACTCCCGTGTGATGACTATATAACTTTTCACATGAATTTAATTTTTTCCTGTCAAGGTACATTATTTCAAGGGTGACAATAACTTGGCTTTAAATGAGGTGAAACCATCACAGTGATAAATGAGTTTCTTGAGGAGGGCGGTTATACCCTGGGAATACACTTTGAAAGACCACACACCTCTGCTTAACTAAGCTTGTTAGCTTTACAACACATTACAGATACTCCTTCTAATAAACATGGAAGTGTAGAGACCCGAGCACTTGACTTTTGCAAATACAGTGTATGTTGCATGGGGAGATTAGTCTTGGTTTTCACACTGGTCTTTTGTGCAAGTAGGCTGCTTAACAGATGAACACTGCCTTTGTCCCTTTCTTGTTGTGTGAGGACTTTTTTAATCTTTTAAATTTTTTCTTTTTTGTGCCACATTAAAAAAATACAGGTCAGGTTTTGACATGAAACATTTAAGCGCGGTCATCAGAGACCATCTCATGTATTTCCTGTGTAGTTCATATTGCAATACAGGGGAAAAAAAGTCATGCCAAATAGTATCAAATTTTTAGAAGCATTTCAAGATATCTCTGTAATTTTTAATGACACAAGCTGCTGAACTTCATGGGTGCTGTGATTATCTTGCTAAGACAGTCTCACATTGCTCCCCTGACATTATATGCAACATAATGGAAATCTGGAGAAAAAAGCCCTGGCACAACCCCTGGATGTACAGGAACATGACCGCCATCCGCCATGGAAAATATACATCATGCTGCAAGATTTAATTCTGCTCTTTCACAGCTTTTTTGTAATTGTTGAAGTAATGGCTCTGTAAATCTTTGAGAGTTACATCAAAAAATACCCGCGTGATGCTTTACTCCATTATCTGCTTCACACAATGACTTTAAATAAGCTAATAGCACAGCTAAAAGATAGATTTATTTTTTCTTACCATTCGTTTTCTTCTTCAAGGAGTTGCCTGAGGGACAAACAGACTTGATTTTCCTTATGATTAGATGCTGAAAGGATGGCAGAGATGGTATGTTCAGTAATGTACTTTCTCTAGTAGTGTTAGAAATACTAAGTTAAGCAATAGATTTGACTGAGATACCCAAATCCCTGTTCCTGAAGCCCAACCTCTGATAGATACATTTTTCTTGTTCACTTAGTCTCCCTCTATTTTCATGCCTTAGGAGAATGCTTTTGGGGCTAATCAGACCTAAATATGGAACCCAACTGTCAGGGGCAGATTTTCTGAAGAAAAAGTCTTCTGAGCCGCTCAAAAACTTTTTAGAGTATTAACTATAGTGGAGTCTGAGAGCCTCTCAGATGAATAATAACTCTCTTTGGTGAATAACTAGGGTAGCTCAGTGCTGAGGCATTGGAGCTTTCTTTGTGCCAGCCAGTGTAAGCCCAGGGGACCCAACTGCTTGAGCAGTGGTGTTGGAAGGCTGGGAGCTGCTGTGGCACTCCGACTCTTGTGCAGTGGAGCTGTAAAACCTATCCAGGAGCATTAGGAGTCAGCCAAGATCTGGAGGCAGTAGAATCATTGGAGACTTGTCTCTGTGTGGTCCCAAACCCCCCCTTATCCTGGGACAGTAGCAAACTGGTCATATTTGGGATCAGGGCTCCCACTGCCAGGAAAGCTTTGAAGTTAAGGAGGAAAAGTTTTCGCAGTGGGACATCTCCCTTCTGAATTGCAGCATGTCAACACTTTCAGAAGTGAAGGCAAACCCCCTCCTCTGTGCAGGTCACCTTAACACCTCCCCCCACTTCCCCTCTCCTATTGATGGATATTTGGAAAACGTTTGAAAGAAAGGAAAGGAAAAGAAACAGATCTCATACAAAACCTTGGCGTGAAAGAGACCATCTTCATGTCTGTGTCTCTCCTCTTTTATTGTCCCTTTCTGGCACCCTGAGGTCAGATTTGGAGTGCTCTGGGCAAGACTTGAGGAGCCCTGGCTAAGCACGCCTGGCAGTGCAGCCTTCCCAGCCCTCCTGACCCCTCAGCAGCAGGGGCAGCCTGGCTCCCTGTGGGCTCCTCCTGGAAGGCTCTGAGTGAGCAGCAGCAGCACCCACCACTGCTCCCACTGGGACAGGATTGCTGGGCAAGTGGCAGAGCCCTGTGTGCTTGCAGGAGACACGTTGGGACAGCCAGAAGTGGGAAATCAGAGTTAGCCCAAATACTTGCTTCTCCTTGGACACAACCTATACATATTAAAAAATATAAAATTCCACATGAAATTTCTTTGTTGTTTGTTTCTGAAGGATGGGGCTGGCCCGTGGGGATGCATGCCAGGTACAACACAGGCAGGTGCTGTGCAAACTTCCCACCGCAGCTCAGGCAGTGCCCCTCAGCCCAGGCTGGTTGTGGTCTCAGGGCCCTCCTGATGGACGGAGTGGTGTTTTTATGAAGTGCTTGATGGTGGCTGCTGCCCGTTCCCACTTGCTGAACGCCAGGAGAGCAGAACACTGAGCCATTCTGCCCCAAGTGTCTGCACTAACACCCATCAATTAGCACCTGCTTTTCAGGGCGGCCTCTCCCTGCCCACGCAAGTGCTCCCGGCTGCTCACACCTGCTGAGGCCAGCCCCGTGTGCCACACACAGGCAGTGGGTGAAGCTGGGCCGAAAGCTGATCGTAAATCAAGCCCTCATTTCACCTAGTTTCATCCTGCTTGCTGAAAAACAACTTTTGCATTGGCATGAGAGCTGGGCTGATGGCCACCAATATTTGGAGTGAAAGTGGCATTCATAAAGCTCCTGGCTGGGAAAGGCAGCTCAGCACCTCAGCCGGCTGCTGCGGGGGGAATGCTGCCTCCTGCCAGGATGCACTGAGCTCAGACCAGAGCTGCAATCCAGAGCTGCTCTGCAACTATTTGAAGTGTTTGGTGGTTTTTTTTTTTGGTTTTTTTTTTCTTTTTTTTTTTTTTTTTTTTTTTTTTTTTTAATTGGAAGGGGTTTTTTTTTTTTTTTTTTTTTTGGACTCCC